>JAQFZC010007465.1:0-11182 GCA_034695205.1 Dicyrtoma fusca | reverse complement strand
TTGACATTTCGATTTTGTTTGACATAGCTCCGACAGAACTGCTATACGGATCATAATATGAGTGTACACATGTGTCCAAGATAAGTATGACAGAATAAATTCTACTAATATAATGGACTAATGACAATTTTTGTATTCCAATGCAGGTACTCTATTAAACGAGCTGTTATTAAAGTCTAGTATGTACCAACACTATACGTATTTGAAACAATAGAATAACATTACAATAATAATCAATCATTTTACTGCACAGGCAGTCACGGATTTAGTTATGTCCGTACAGGCAATAGATTACTCCTTTTTGTCTTTGAACATGTTCAACGTTCCCTAATTATAAACATCAGAAACTGCTAGGCATGTACGGAGCTACTTAAACTATATCTTATAACACAACATCGCCCTACTGACATTTAGTACAAGTACGTCAAATCCGTTATGTTCCTGTCATTAGTAATTAGTAGTACCTAATTACGCAATTCTCTCACTACAGGTTCTTGGATAAGGAAAAGTTGAAACGTTGGAAAGGAACAAAGTACTGCAGAAAACAATTTACATATTCTGCAGTTTTTCAACTTATCTATTGTATGCCATCCTACTTAGGTAATTTTGCATGCATAACTTTGTTAAATGAAGGACTAGAATGTAATTTAGCAATTGACTGATCGCTGAGTGACATTACTCATAATTAAATTAAATAGGAATGAAAGTAAATCGCTGGCCCAGCGTTCGATGCAAAATTACTGTAATGCAGAAAATCTCTCTGAGTGGAAACAATATTTTCCCATTTGCTTAACAGATTGATTAAATCAGTTATTTAGTTTTTTGTAAAAACTAACTTTTTGCACTTTTTACAAACATGCAAACTTTGATTTGTACTTTCTGAAGCATGCCCAACTTTAATTACATATCTACTTGTTAAAGATGGGACATGGGAGTACTAATATAATATTACATACTAGCTCCTTTTCAGATTTTAGAGATTCACATCATTTTGAGACATTTTGCATCTTAACAAAGAGCACGTATCACTGATTTGAAGAATTTTATGAATATGCGCCATTTTGGAACTTAAGCGAGGGAAATGCTAGCTGTCAGTTTGGCAGTTGGCAGTGGAGTAGAGACTGTTCACATACTTTTCATGCTCTATAAATTGTAAATGTTAAATGTCAACAGGCTGTGTTCGTGTGCAATAATTAGTAGGTATATTAATTTGATAAAGATAGATTTTTTCCCCGAATCGAGGAAATGAATTATAGGCTTCCATGCCATAACGTACATGCATAGGTCCATACATAGCAGAAATATTTGTGCTGAAACAATAAAAGCTTTTTTTCTCGAATATTTTAATTATTACCTTTCTGCGCTCTGACGGCATCAACACTTCCAAGCTTGAACTGCAATAAGTGGAGTAAAAGTGAATGAGCGTGCAAAAGTTAAATCATACAACCTTCAGCAATTAAAATGCCACATTAAAATTAACGAAGCTGGTTTAATAACTACTAATTACAACAACTAATATCGAAAAACGGTTCGATTTCAACATTCAAATAATTACATGTAGTGCCTGACAGACAAGTTAAAAGTTATCCATAGGTACAACCAATTCCAACGGTTGACGGTAACTATTTTGATAGCGTTTTTACTCATAATTATTGGAATCTTTTGTAACCTTGAACATTGAAGTATTTTTTGCGTCCCAATCTGCAAAATGTGTTTGCTTAGACGTCATATAACGTACATACCTTCTCAATATCGGACTTTTTCCAGTTCACGCTGAACCCTGAATGTTGAAGTACGTAACATCGGGATTTCACTGTTTGACTCTTTTATTACTGCTATTAAATTCGCTCCAAAAAGGAATACCAGCCTTACATACCAAAAGGAATAAAAATAGCAGAATAATGGATGAAGTGCTATCAATTTTGAATGATCTTGGTCTTGGAGACAGTGAGAAGAATGAGATGGGGAAAAAGGAACTTGTCGACTTACTAAAAGATAAAATTCTCAACGGTCAAACTTGTTCTGCTTGGTTCGCAAAACTCCCTCCGATTCCGGATGACGATCTACAAAATATTCTCGATAGTTGTTCACATGATTGTGACGATTTTGCAAAGCAGATTCAGACAGTTCAAGATGAAGCAGAAAAAATTTCAGATTTGAAATTCAGTGCAATCGAAACTATTTCAAAGTTGTGTCTCGAGGCCTATATCAATATCGTGTTGAAAAATTACGATCAAGGCCTGGACGTTATCTCTGAGACCTACAAAATGATAGAGCACTGTGTTGACGAAAAGCTTTTTTTACAAGATTACGCCGAAGGATTTCGGTATGTCGTCGATGGGCTCAAGATATTTTGTGCACTCGAGAAGGACTTCAAATCGGAACCGGAACCATCAACGGAGGAAGAAGAAATAATAGAAGAAGTTGACGATGAGAACCAGGAAGAAATTCGACTTACTTTGCAGAAATATTTGAGTGATTTGAACGCTTTTGATGATCTAAATGAGAAGAATCGAGTCGGTGTATTGGCTGTGAAGCAGTATTTAATTGGAAGTATCAATGTGAGTCGAGATTCGGTCAATGAGCAGATCGAAGTTATCAAAGAGGTAATAAAAGTAGCATTAATGTTAATTTAGACTAACTAATACAAATACTAAATAACGATCTAAATGGTTAACTTTTATTACCTAGCACATAAATACAATAATACAAATTACATAGGTCGTTTTTGTAGTGTTAACTTATGACTTATGGTTCTTGTAGATGATACGAATGGACCCAGAATACTGCGAGTGGCACTACTGTCTGTACAGTGTTTTAAAATTCTGTCGCAAGCTTGTCAACAGTAACAGTAAAGGACATTCGTCACCTTCAGAAGAAGAAAAGGAAGCAATTCAAGTAGCCGTTGAAGTTACAGAGGCCAAGTTTGACACAAGAATTTTAATGAGTCAACTTACTTGTCTGGCTGAAATTTTGAAATATGAGGTGCTGACAAATGGTGAAGTCACGCCACTACGCTTTGGCATCAACAACTTTTCCTGTAATGTGGATGTCACGAACTTCCTTAGAGCTGAGGCAGAGTGAGTAGCAAACACATCGAAATTATTTGTTAATCTAAATTTTGAAGTATACTCGAACATTGCAGTGAGAAAATTAAATGTTGAATTATTTGATTAATAGCTGTGTTAAATGTCATTTTTAAAGTAAAATAGTTGCAGTCGATCCGATGTCACTTGGAATCAATTTAAATCTTTCAAAACTTTTCTCATCAACACTACCGTCACCCTTTCGTGACGACAATTTTGCGGGGATTTGCATTAAGCGGGCTCTTATTTTTCATCCCAATTCTAGCAAAGTTAATCACCGAATGGCTCTGTTCTACATTTCGGTACCTACTACTAATAAATTGTTAAGATGTTGTTTTAATTTGGTTGCATGTAAACTAAAATTATTATGGAGTGCTTATGCTTATTAGTATTCTGTTGGTTTTCGAAAAAATACCAAATACAGACAGCAGTGTTAAATGTAAGCAATCAAATTGTACTTTTTTTGTTGTTGTCATAGGATCGGGATTTGCCCAAAGCGCTAAAGTACATGAAAATAGCCTATGAAGGTGACAAAGGAAATGTGAACGCTCTGCTGGATCTCTTACGGCTTTACATGGAAAACATTGGCAAGAATGACACAGAAATTAATCTCTTGTTCGAAGAAGCGCTCAACTCTGATTCGGAGTATTACCCGAAATGTCAAAGCATTATCTCTGAGCTACTCTTCACGAAAGGTATCTACATGTTCTTGTGTGGGAAACCGAAGGAAACCGTTGAATTAATTTTCCAGGCCTATACTACGGATGAGAAGTCAACACAGTATTTTAAAGTAATTATGCTATTATTTAAAAGTTAGTATGTTAAATGTATAACTTCTTTCCGTGTGGTCTCTAGTAGTATAAACATATAGTCTCTAGTGTTTTGACATAATTGTGATTTCTGTAGGATATCGAGCGGAACGTGAAACGCTATCATTGGCATAAAAATACCCGCGGCAAGAACATTCTTCGAGTGACTCAGCAATTGTTCGTTAATGCTCACAAGCAGACCTCGGACTCGTCCAGAAAAGCAAAGTTACTGGAACTGCTGGAAGCTGTTAAAGTTGCTGCGCACAACTCCCAGGCTATAGTTGACCATAATGGGGGAAGCGCACGTGGTAAGTTCCGCGCAGGAGCGGCTGGAGCCGTGGCCGGCAGTAAGTTGGGTCAAGGGAGAGGTGGCTTTCGTGGGAGTGCAAGTAAACTCTCCGTCAAAGGTGGACCTAACAAGACGACGGACAGTCCGAATTCGCGCAGTGGCTCTTGCAACAATATAAACGAATTGGGCTCTGGCAGTTCTGACACGAACAGTGAGCAAGGTGACGACGATGAGGGGAAGAATGGACAGAATGTCCCAGAGAAAAGTAATAAGCCTCGGGATGATTATGCTGTGCTAGGTGTTGCTAAAACGGCCTCCGTTTCTGAGATCAGCAAAGCTTACTGCAATCTTGCGAAGGAGAATCATTCAGGTGAGATAATAGAGTTGATACGCTACGCTCAATTTTCAATATATACGCGTACAAAAGCATATTGCATACCGCAACGCGAGCGTAATATCCCTTCTTAAGATGCAAAATGAAACGTGCATGAAGTTTCAAGCAAGGCCCAACATTTTATCATTCGTCTGAACATATTATTGATAAAATCATGTCTTTAATATTATATGTAAAAACTGGTATTTGCACTTTGTAAAACGATTCAAAATCTTAATTTTTCGCATTTTTGAAACATCGAAAACCTCGATTTACACTTTTTTGAACATGTTTAACTTCCATTTACACTTCTTACAACATACATACATAGCACCTTGCTGTATCTTCGTGTTACACAAATAAGAAAAAGGTGTAGGTATATTGGAACTTTTTCAAGTTTTGTGGGTATAAGCGTCATGTCTTAACACATTTGCCTACGCGTCACTTTGCTTTTAAACGATATTGGATAAGCGTCGTTTTGTATCTTAACCGGGATATACGTATACAGTACTGTGTTTGTAGAGGCAAAGTTGCGCATGCCAACTAACTTAATTTGGAGTTCGTTTTAAAACAGTCGTTTTTCAAAAATGTGTAAGAAAATTATCCGCGTTTCAAAAGCATTGGATGCCATCAAATTGCTTCTTAAGTCACGATATGGTGTATCTATGTGTAGTATCAGTTCTTAACTACTACTTGTTCCTAAAATACTTCCCATTATGTAAATCACTAGGTGCATGTAGTGGAGCGTTAAATTTTTTACTGTATTTCGTTACTTACAGATAAAAATGCATCACTATCCGAAGCAGAGAGAGTTGCAAAGCGCAACGAAATGAGGGAAGTTAACTTGGCGTGGGAATCTCTTCAGAATTCCAAAATGCTTCCAAGTTAATAACGATTGATCTCGAAGTGGCAGAATTCACAGCTGAGTGCAGATACCGTTTCTGTCATTTAATTCTGAATGCTTCAATTAAGGCTATTTGGTACTGATTGTGAAGTCATGTTACCACATTGTTCTCATAACTGGCGGTTTCTTGATGATTGCTACGAGCGGCTTCGTAATGTATATTACATCATGGCCAGAACGAGGTGACAAAATTAGGTATGCACGGTTAGATTAAAAATAGAGTCGTACGTACCTCAATGTATTTTACGGTGTGGCAGGTACGCACTACGCACTATTAAAAATTCGTTTGAAACTAATTTGAAGCCAAGATAAAAATATAATAAGATTCCTGTCACTTTCAATGGATGAATCTATCCCTGCAAAATAATCATTCTGCTCCACTTGCATTGTTGCATTGTATTTATACTGCACAGCCTATGCACCTATGTACCTCATGTAAACTGTACTGACTTATTGACAGAAGGTTATTTTAACATAATTATGGCTGCGATACTAATCTAGGATACTTGAAAATTTGTGGTGGAATATCTTTATATAGTAGTTCCAAGGAAATGTATTATGTCACATCGTGTGCGATTCGACTGCAGTGAGCATTATTTTATGATCGACAATAGACGTCGAAGGTTTGCATTGTGGATTAGATTTAGACGCTAAATGTCTTAATTTATTTTGCTAATTTAAATTATGTAGTTTCTTTATTTAAATTTGCAGTGTCAATAATTTTAATATTGATAAAGTCATTTAAAAGGTCAATTTAAAATTTATTGCACGTCACGTAATTATGCCTCACATTTCAAGAGCAAATATTTGACGGATAAAAACACTGTGCATTAGGCTACAATGGTGCACTACTGAAAGTAAAACTGGTTCAAGTGGAAACTGAAGTTGAAACGAAATATTTCAAAAATGATTTTTGTCGTAATCTTCGTGTTAGTCTTCATTCTTGTAGTGGGTTTCGGCTTAATTGTGTACGCACGTCAGAATTATGGTTTTTTGGAGTCATTGGGTATCCCAGTGGAACCACCAACGTTTTGCCTTGGAAGCTGCCCTGATTTTTACAAGAAATGTGCACATTACGAAGATATACAGCGATTTAAAAAGTATGGATCCGTTTTTGGGGTAAGTTCAACGTTATTACCATAAAAATTTTAATGAATTTATTTGTATTTATGTACTTGCTCTAAAAACTACATAAATGAGCATATTCTGATTTGAAAATTAGTTTGTTATTCTTCTCTTTATTGATAGGTTTACGAAGGTAGGTCTCCCCAAGTTTTCATTGTAGACCCTGAACTACTCAAGAAAATTTGGGTGCGAGACTATGAATATTTTCAGAATAGAACTCCCATTAATTTTGGCCATGATATTCCAAGCGAACTTTTGGACTTTATGCCAGGTTTTAAATGTTATTTCACTTATTACGATTCTTTTCATGCATTCAGAGCGTTTAAGCATAACCTAATTTTTAATTCTTTGTATATTAAGCGTGTACATGTATGGGGTGAGTATTGTAGTAGTCGGGGTTTAATTATGGTGTAATTAGAGGAAAAATGGAAGTTTGTGAGACGACTGCTGACGGCACAGTTGACTTCCAGTAGGATCAAGCGCTTAGTTCCCTTAGCTAATGAAATTTCGGATGAATTCACAAGAGATCTGTTGAAGGAGTGCACGGGAGAGCGAATGAAAATCGATTTTCGAAAGTAATCAAGATTTTACAAAGCAGTTTACAATTTTGTAATAAAGTATGTATGTTAGTAAGCACACTATAAAAAAACAAATATTAATTTAACAATTATTATTATTGTGCTTGTTATTCAGTCGAGTCGCACCTGTATTGTTGGATTTAGCTGCAAATGGACTGTATGGCTTTCATATCGGCGATAGAAAGGATCCCAACAATCTATTTGTGGAAGTGGTCAAGAGCTTTTTGTGCGAGAACGTCGACTATGACTTCCGGTATACTTTAGTGTGTGAGTAAACAACTGAAAATATAATGATGCCTATTTACGATCATTCGTTTCATTTTTACACGCTATTTCTTGGTAACAATTAAATGCTGTTTGGTTCATTTTTTAGTGGTTTTTCCATTCCTAAAATATTTGTTCCCAACTTGGCCATTTCCTTCGGAAGGACTAAAGCCGTTCCGTGTACTAATGAACAAATATTTACAAGTTCGTCGGGATTTAAATCTAAAGTATAATGACCTTGGCGATGCATTTGTTGAAATGATGACGCTTGTGAATTCAAAAGAATACCAGAAGCTTGGACTGAATGAGAATTCGGCTCTTGCTCAAATCGTGGAAGTGTTTTTTGGCTCCTTTGACTCGACAGGGACCGCCTTAACGATGTTCATTTATTACATATCCCAACACCCGGAAATTCAAGAGCGACTTCATCAAGAGGTGGACCATATTTGGGACAAGTACGATGGGCAGTTGACACAGGAAGCTGTCAATGAATTGACGTACCTAAAGGCATGTCTGAATGAGGGCATGCGACTAGCTCCGCCCTTTTCTCGACCCGAAAGGGTGTGCACAAAGGAGTGGACTGCTACCAGGGACAATGGTCTGGAAATTAAAATCCCCGTGGGCACTAATATTTGTATCCCACTCTGGGCCCTTCATCGACATCCCGATTATTTCCCGGATCCAGAAAAATTTGACCCAGAAAGATTTATGCCGGAAAATAAGAGGAATATTCATCCGTATGCCTATGCACCTTTTGGACATGGACCTAAAAATTGTATTGCCACTAAATTATCCTATAATAATATGATTATTGTACTATGCCGTCTTTTGAAGGATTTTCAATTTGAGCTGCGACACGATACGAAGCTACGATTTAAAGGGGGCACTCTCATGTTTGTGCAGTATCGTCCTGTTTACTTTGACTTAGTGAAACGGCACTAAATTAACCTAAAATTACTAGTGATAAATATCTATACTCGTATGTGTGCAACGACGCTGTTGATGCACAAAATTACATATAATGCAAGTGGGAAATGTGCAAAAAAAATTAAATAAATATTAACTTATTAAAATAAATAAGGAAATAATGCATTATTTTCTGTTTAACTGAATTTCATCATAAGATATGGATCACAGATGGTATTTAAGTAAATATTCGACTTTTTCGTTCTTGTTAATTTTACAATTTTGCAGGTTTTGCTAGAAATAAAATGTAGGTAGGTACCTTAGGTACATTATATTCCAGTAACACGAGGCACCGTAGTTAACAGTAAGCTCATAATCCCACTCTCGCAAAGTAGACTGTACTTAATGCGCATAGGAATTAATAAATGCCATTGTTACCTACTTGACTCTCGGCTAGAGTTGGAAACTTTTAAATATTACGTCATTAATTCCTCATGAAGGTGTTACTTCCGATTTCTGAGTTACCTGAGTAAATTGTAACTATAATGTTTCACTTTTTGAATGCCGTAGATACAATATTTTGCACTTAAAAACGTGTTACCAAAATATTTTAGACTTTTTAAAATGTTGAAATAAGGTGTTCTTAAATATTCGCACAAACTGTTTCCGACTTTATAAAAGATTCAAGTATATTTTCTCCTTTAAGACACGAGTAAGCGGACCTAATCTTTTGCCATTTTGAAAGCACTGAATAAGGACATAATTGCAACGCCCTTTGCAAGCGTGCATAGGTAACTTATTCAAATAATGAAAGCTAGGAATATTTTGACTATGGTGAGTATGGTGTGCTGTCATTTTGAGTAACACATCGTAGATACGGTAGTACGTGGTAGGTCTTTAACAGGGAAGTAAAGCTTTGCATTCAGTAAAAAAGTCTTTCTCAAAAACCTTGGATACACATACTCGTAAGTATAGCGACAGTTTGACATGGTGCCTTATGCCATGTAATCTTTGTGTCAGTCTCACTTTCATTAGCTGACAGATCTCGAAACCGGACAACTACTACACTGTCACAGGCACAGAACAAAAGCGGCTTGGCTTCCTTTTGTGTAACAACCACAACGAATTCCCATTCACTCACGATCAAAGGAACACGCATCCATGGTTTGTATTAGAATGTTGACAATTTTAATTTAATACAATGGTAATACAAGCATACAACAATATCTGTCGAGAATTTTTTGGGCAAGTGTTGCATGCATGCGCCATAGAATTTTAATATTATTCTTGGATTTGTAATTAATTATACATTATACTTCAATTTATGATTAAATAAATTCATTTCCAGAATTGTGCCTGATGTTCTTCACTTTGAGACTCATCTGTAATTTTAATTAACAGTGTTGTTTAAAAAACTTACGTAGATGCTAATCCAATTATTATTACATTATTTTTTCCAATTTATAATTTATATAAATCAGTCACTAATTTTATATTCCTAGTAAATCCAATTAGAAGATGGAAATACCGGGATTACCATAATAATATTCATCATTAAAATGAAATACAAGCACAATAATTATATTAGTATTTAATCATGCGTTTCATAGAAATCCGTAGCAATGCAAGGTAGCCTTCAACGCTTTCAAGCACACACAAAACTGGTAGGTGCTGGTAAGGAGAAAAGGATATCCTGCATATTCATTCAAGTTGAATTACAATAACAAATTGCTCTGTAATTTAATTCTAAATATTTACCAAATTTTCAAGGCAACCGTACATAAAAAATGTAATTATTCTGTCAGTATATACTTAATAACACTTATAGCTATCGTAACTAGAAAAGGAACTAATTGTAAGTCCAATTTCTACTTAACTGAAAAATGACCAGAGCCCTTGCGGTAGCGTTATGTTCATTTTTGCACTCCTTTTAGTTTGCTTACTCCCTTGCCTTGGTTTGAGTTTGAATTCAATCAAATATTTGATTTGCTTTGTTGTAACTGTATCTGAATCTATTTGAATTCTCAAATGGCATTCTTGGTTAATAAACCATATTTTGATTAAGGTTAGCACATAAGAACCAGCTGCACTTCCACACAGTATTAATCATTTTTGAAATATTATCGCATTGGTTTCAGTAGAACCGCCGTTTTGCCTTCACTTTTATGAATCAAAAACTGAAATGTGGCTGTGAGGCGGATGAGAAACACAAAAGAAAAAGAATTAATAATAGTCTTTGGCCTTAACAGCAACACCGACGGTTTAGTTGGCTGTTGATGTTTACTGCCATGAAAATGACTTTGGGAAATAAGTTGAATGACTTTTATTTGCATGTTACATGAAAAGAATAATTAAATACGGCGTATTTGATTAAAGCTTTCATGGAATAAACTTACCTACCTGTGCTGTGTCATTACAAGAAGGTTCGACTAATTCTAAGTAAATTTCCATTGCATGTTGTGTTATTCAATTAAATATTAGCAAAACAGTTTTTTATACCCTCATACTTCATGTTCATGTCATTGAGTAGACGTACTAGTATTTAAGTACAGTGTTGACGATGGGACGAGTGTTTTGTTTACTGTGAGTCACTCCATGTACATAAATAGAATCTAAGTGGATTAAGTACATAGGTAAGTATACGTATACGGACGTGGCGTGTAATTATCGCCACTTAAAGCTTCCAGTGGAGCTATTTTTGAAAATAAATAAATATTGTTAAAGCTGACAGTAACAGCTGTGATAAATTGGGTCCAGTTGTAAATTCAGTCAGTCGTGGCAAACATTTCGAGCAGTGAACTACGTCGCATTTACTTACAATTTACAATCAGAAACGTCGTCGTAATTT
>JAQFZC010007464.1:0-11183 GCA_034695205.1 Dicyrtoma fusca | reverse complement strand
CGTCTCCTTCTTCTCGTCGTACTTATTTCGTCTTCTCCCCTTCCCTCTCAAATCCAAACCGTAGTAGTTACCTAATTAGGTTGTAGATGTCGTCTTTTGTTTTCGTTTTGTAGCTTTCAATAACTACCCAGGGAATTTTAAGTCTCCCGGGAATAATTAGAAGCGAGGAATTATTTAAAAATAAACATGCAGTGTAGTAATTAAGTATACAATAGTAAACATTAACGTTCATACATACTTATACATATCGTCTGTGTAAATGCAATTTGTCCCACGTCCGGTGTATGCCTACTTGCAATGTGTCCCAAGTCCAGTCTCAGCTTGAATGCATATGTCCCAAGTCCACATAATGATATTTTCCATTTTTTAAAAACTGTTATTTCCTAGTTTTGACTGTTTTGAAAAAGTATTATGTACTAGTTTTGACCATTTTGAAAAAGTGTCACTTACTAGTTTTGACCGTTTTGAAAAAGTGTCTAGTAAATGACACTAGTAAATGTTTTTACTGTTTTGAAAAAGTGTTATTTACTTTTTTTGACCATTTTGAAAAAGTGTCATTTACTAGTTTTGACTGTTTTGAAAAAGTGTGATTTACTAGTTTTGACCGTTTTGAAAAAGTGTCTAGTAAATGACACTAGTAAATGTTTTGACTGTTTTGAAAAGGTGTTATTTACTTTTTTTGACCATTTTGAAAAAGTGTCATTTACTAGTTTTGACTGTTTTGAAAAAGTGTGATTTACTAGTTTTGACCATTTTAAAAAAGTCATTTACTAGTTTTGACTGTTTTGAAATGTGTTATTTAGTAGTTTTGTCACATATTGATATTTTCCATTATGTGGACTTGGGACATATTGCAATTAAGCCGAGACTCTACTTGGGACACATTGCATTTACACAGACGATATATAAGTATGGTACCTGCACTTACTATGGATGCTCTTTTTGTGGACTGTAGAACTTCTCTATGCACTACAGCCATTGTGGGACAAGCATTGTTTTGTATAATAATCGTTATTAAATAATGTACTGTGGAATTAATATAGGTACGCAGGGAATTATTTCTAGTTTTCGGATTTTAACCCGGGAATTATTAGATTCCGGGGAATTAATATAGGTACGCAGGGAAATATTTCTAGTTTTCGGATTTTAACCCGGGAATTATTAGATTCCGGGGAATTATAAGAGGCGGGGACTTATTGGAAGTTTTACTATATAATTAAATATTAGCATTTGTAAGTTGCAATAATTTTTATTTGCTAATTGCCAATTTGCCAAATTGCTTTGTTTAGTACATCTTGCACAAATATTTGTTATTTTTTAAACAAATCCCGTTTACGACTTTTTTTTATATTTGTCATTTTTTCATTTTTGCAAACATTTGAATTTGCCGTATTGGACAATCTCTAAACTTTGAAAATAGTATGCAATTTTAATTATGCATTTTCAGTTTTTATGCATTTTGGCTTCCTTTATTATGAAAAAAAATTAATTAAAAAACTACTTCATTCATTCTTTATTAATTGTACCCATAGCTTTTATGTTTTGTATACTTTTTTCTGCCAACATTTTTTGTAGAAATTAACTATTAATTTAAATAGAAAATAAAAGTTGGCAGAAACTTTTCTGCCAACTTTTTTTTGCTGCCGAACTTTGCTTAGTTCTGGCGTAAGGGTAACTTGTTTCCATGTAGATGGGAAAAAACCAGTTTTCAAGCATGCAGTGAATACTGAAGTAATTATTGGTACAAAAGACAGGGAAGATAGCTTCAAGATTTTAGAAGTATTGCAATGGTCGTTAAAACCACCTTTGCTTTTAGCCTTTGTTATGTATACAAATACAGATATCCTGCTTAATAACGGTATAATGTTATCAGACGTTGAGGTATTGTTATCTAGTCGGCTGCAGGAGTTAATTACATTTTATAAGTAGGAAGATTCATTTTCATGCTTCATGTTGATCGCGCTATTTAGCGTAGACAATATTTCATTATTGAAGTCAACGTTCTTTCCATTACCATTCAGCCTTTCAATGAGTGTCGACTTTGTGCCTGCAACGGATAGCTCTTTTAAACGTTTCCACATTTAGGTTGGACTTTTTGACTTGAGTAAAGTTGTATTGCAAAAGTTATTTTACAGTTGCGTACTTAAATATTAACAGACTTGCGTACTAAACGGTAGATATGTATGTCATGCGGAAGCCCCGGAAGTTTAGACACTTTTTTCAGATGGTCTCGTCTATGCATGAGTTTTTTCATAGAAACTGTCAGCCAAGGAAGGGAACATGCTTTAATATTACGTTAAGTCACTGGGCAGTGTTAATTATATCCAGTTATGGGGCATTAGCATGTGCCAGGATATCATAAGGGCAGGAAAATGAGTTAGCACTGGACCATGGGGCCGTATGAAGCTTCTTGTTAAGCATATTAAAATTAGTATCTTTGTAGTTTCTAAATGTAATAGTTTTTTGGGCCTGTCGTTTTGTCTTTGTCTTTTGTGTTACAATATACATACTGTAATGTAATGTAAAATCTTTATTGTCGGTATTCACTCAGCTAAAACACGCTGATTTCCAGGAATCGACACGCCGAAAATTACACTAAACTATACTACGTAATTAAATAAATAGAAATAAATATATAACTATAATCTACGTATAATGTTATTATTGATTGTACAGACTAGACAAATATTATTTCAATTATTTATAATCTAGATTCCCAAAGCATACTGAAATTCTACAAGACTTTCTTTCCCACGAATATTAAAAGAAATTTGATTTCATAGCTTGACTGCTATATATGGAAATGAGCCGTGTAGGAACGTGGATGGTTTGCGTAAGACGAGTAGCTTATAATTGTTCCTTAGAGTCCGTTCTCTGGTATTACAAACTTCTATGGGACAATTAAGTTTTACCTGTTGCCTAAGCAAAGTTCTAGTCATAGAGTGATATACATACTCTTTTCTTGAACCGTTAATATACTAAACATTTCATAAACAGCATGATGTGATTTGTCAGCAAATTAAAGAATCATACAAGTTGTGAACAGTTTGGAAGTCAACTATCGATACTTTATTAGTTTCATGTCAGTCGAGTGAAATGCATACTATTCTGAGTGTGGTTCCGGATCTCAAAGTTACCTGCAGCAGACCGAAAGGTCATCTTCGTTTAAAAGAATATAATTACAGTGGTAGCTACAATTTGGTAGTCAACCAGGTACTCATACAGAAACTGGTGACGTCTGCTGCCTTGTTCGCAAAGAAAATGGTAAATCGAGTGGCTGAGGTTGGAACATAGAACAGTAGTCTGAAAATTATAAACGCAAAATTAACAGGACATGTATTGAAAAAATAGTGTGAAACGTTTTTCTCACTTGTTTGGAATATGCTTGATTTGACCTATTTCTTGATTTTCTGTTTTAGTTTGTTGCTTGACCTAGGCGCCCTGATTTAGGTGCTAAATTTTTATGATTATGCTATTTCTTGAGGAAGGGGTTTTTCCTGAGTTTGTAAAATGTTATGTATAGGGCTTAATAGTCTACAGTTTGCGCAAAAGCTTCACATTTTTATTTTCATGAGTATACTTAAAATTTATCTGTCGTCACTTTAGTTTAAGCTTCTAAAAGTTTCTGGTTTTCTTAGCCACTGTCTGGCTATTCAGTTTGCTGGGTTCATGAGTATACTCGAAAACTATTGGTCGCATTAATGTATTGGTCATAGCTTGTCTTGCACGTAAAAACTTTGTTTCGCAGTCATATAACTTGAAAATACCGAACTTTATTAAATATAGCCCGTTAGATATGGTACTGTTTACGTCACCCACTACAATGCAATGATTAGCAGGCTATTGCTTGGGTCTTTAATAGAACCTAGGTCTCTAATAGTCTGGGCCTCTAATAAAGTCTCTATTCTCTAATGCAGCCTGGGACTCTAATTGAGCCTGGATGTGTAATACAGAATGAAGCTCTGATAATGCCTGGGTTTCTACAGAAGCCTTGAGTAGCCCAAGTGTTATTTAATGCCTGCGGAGCTCACTTAGAGAAATTATAGTATGTCTTAGTATTATTAAATTACAAATGCTTTAATTTTATGCATAACGTTATTTTCGGTGGGATATTTATTTATTGATAATTACGACAGACACAATTTAGGTCCAGAAGGTGTAGATCTAGATATAACAAGGTAATTTACGAATTAAAGTGAGGTAGGAGAGTAGGCAAAAATGAACAACATCGAATAATGTAACTTTTGCAAGCTCCTGTAAAGTTGGCAGTCAGTAGTTTTGATCTCATCCCTTTCCGAGTGCATTAAAAATTTCAGATGATATCATAGTTTCTAAATAAGAGTGACCTACTCCATTTTTAGTTGTCATATCTTGTCATAGATTGTATTACGGACCCACTGACCTAATCGATGATATCATTGATGGATAGCATCACAGATAAAGTATAAATGGAGAAATAGAAATAAGCGCGAAAATGTGCGCTTCAAAACGAGCTTGCATAGTTAGGTTTAAGGTATTTTAGTTTAGTACACATTTTCTGGCATGAGTACCAGCTAACCGTAATAATAACAGTGCAATATGTTTCCTTGGAATTCTCATTGTGTTATTTATTGCTGAACAGTATAATTGTAATACTCTATAATTTCTTATTTTTTGACGGCGAGCATACGCATACAAATAATTCACAATAAAATCAACTGGATGATATAACTTAAATGTGAATTACAAAACTATATAAAATTAAAGAGAAATAAATTAATATTTAGTTTCGGTTGTTGTTATTGCAAATATTTCGTCCTCGGCATCAGCTCGGGAGGGTTCGTAAGAGCAATTGGTCTTCGGGTACTTTGTTGACTTGTTACTTTTATTGCAACCAAGCAGAAATTTTGCTTTCTCCAGCGTCAAGTCTACCTCTACCGGCGTTCCATTCTCAGTTGCAAAACGGAAAACGTCGCATACGGTTTTCACACTAAAACATGAGTGATACATAAATTAGCATTAATACATGTAGTTTCGGAAAATCCTAAATTGTCTGTAAGCGATATGTTGTAAGGATCCCGCCATTGCAATCGGAGATTGCATCGATTAATCCGCTTTATTTATAAAAATAATTACAGTAAAACAACTACAGCGTTACTTTTGAATTTCACTGTGGTAATGCGAGGCTGCATCTTTCTCTCCCGACATTATGACCTGAACTAGGCTTTCCTTGAGCTGAAGCAACTCCCTTTTTGCCTTCTCATAAATTGCACTGAGCTGCAAATTTACACGTTTGACTGTAAAAACATAACATGAGGAACAATGAATTGGTTGTCACGGTATTTAAAGGGTTAAGTAAAAGTAGCCTGACATATAACTGTGGTACACAGTTTTCTTAAGTGTGTAACTAAACTAACCGTGTAGTACACACCTTAAGTGTAACCACTATATTAAGCGTTATTGTTTAAACAACCGAACTGAAGGGCAAATTGAGACTTCAAATCATCGCAAAGAACTTACAGCCACACAACACAGCAGAGAGTGGCAATAAAAAAATCTGGATAGCCGAAAAACCATTTTTCTAGCCATTAGGTAAATGACCCTTATACATGTACATGCACAAAATGGTCATGAAACATTATTCAGTTTGAATTATTGTCGAGTCAATCAGTACATAATGTGCTGCTTTCGAATGACGGACCTAAAGTAATTATCACAGTCAGTCACTAAGTCATATCCATGCGTGAGCTGCAAGACGCAACAATATTAACCTAGTAAAAAATTAAAACAACGCTTTTTTTTTCTCACATAAA
Source organism: Dicyrtoma fusca (assembly GCA_034695205.1). Classification (NCBI taxonomy): domain Eukaryota; kingdom Metazoa; phylum Arthropoda; class Collembola; order Symphypleona; family Dicyrtomidae; genus Dicyrtoma; species Dicyrtoma fusca. Next base: position 5,391 of record JAQFZC010007464.1, on the reverse strand, counting down.
TTGTCTGTGCCGAACTAACTGGAAATACTCAATGCTCGACCTATTTGTCGTAACTTTAAATGAACGCAAATTATTACTACGAACAAAGGAACACCTTAAAAGCATTTAAAAGCATATTTCATATTAGATCTCCGGTTTGGGAGCGAACACAAATGATACATATATATAGGAGGTTTAGAGTTTCGATTTATGTATAGCCAACTGGCTGTTACGAAACTTAAGATTGAGTTAGACTACTTTTCTATTCACGTAACGTTAGTAGGGTATATAATGCAGTCTACCGGTTTTTATACCCTGCAGGTATGCCCTCCCCACCCCCCCCTGGTTATGCCCGGTAATTTAATGCACCCGCCCTATGTTGGGACGTAATTTGTGCACCACCCCTACCATGCTGTATGGTTCAGCATAGCTGCTTTCAAGCGTAATCGAGGTTGTAGAATGACTCAGAATTTTACAACATTTACTATACATAACATTTGGACTTGCAGTGGACGCTTAGTCTCTGCCAGCAAGCACTGTATTGGAGTATGCATTACACTCTACATAGCATGTATTATAAGCAGCTCAGCATATGCTGTACAATATTGGGAATTTTTTGCTCTACAGGCTCCCATGAGTGTGCATTGCGTTCACCGTCGAAGAGAGTGCATTTACTGCTGCATTTTTGCCTTCACGCACAACACAACACAGAGTGTCTGTTCTGTAATAGACTGTCTCGTTAGTTTTTAGTTTGTTTTGCATTGCAATTCCACTCCTAGATAGTGTTCACTGTTCACACAACTCAACACAGAATCTCACGTAAAATTGCATTACCTATGTGAAGCAGAAATATGAAATTTTATGAAAATGCATGCAGCCTCTGCCGCCCTTGAGAGTTTGAGATGGAAAATACTATGTACGTATAGACTAGCTAAAAGGCTTTTACGCCTCGGTCATAGTTTTGCAAAAGACTCTTTAATTACTATGTAATTATCATGTAAAATGTATATTGACATGTTCTTTTGGGAAAAATAGATACGGCCTCCGCCGACCTTGACAGTTTGAGCTTGTAAATAATATCTGTGTATTAACTAGCTACTGGACTATTATTCCCTAGTCATGGTTTTGCAAAACACTTTGTAATTATCATGTTAATGGCATAAAACTTCTGAAATTCATTTCATTTTCAGTTGTTCGCTAAAATAGGCTCTGTAGCTGTTGTCCATCTGTTGAAAATGAAGGTTATTGAAACTTATACGGATTGTTGACAATGAATATCAAGTGCTAACAGTGTGGATTTTGTTACTTGTGGGAAGATAACGCAACTCCATTTGCTACCACACGCATCTAAAATGTCTGACAACGGGCAAGCCGGAATCCGGTCCCTAAAAGCGCTGCTTGGAATAGTAGATACTCCGTTCTGCGGATATGATTTTTTCAATTTAATTTGGTTCAGCCTTTGAAATATTTTTTCACAATTGTAGAAATTACACAATAATAAATTCATACTCAATGTGCAGAGAATATAGTTTGAGTGCTGCTTTTACTATTTTTGTAATAAATAATTACATGCTATTGAACAACAATGCATCGCAAAAATTTGATATTTTGGATTTGTTTCTATTACTTATTTTGAGTCAAATAAAAAGCTTAAAATTGAACAAAACTAGCTTAGACAAAAACAGTTTTATTTTTTTGGTGTAAAATTCCCTGAAATGTGGTTATTGCGTATGGAAAACTGTCATTTTATATTTCTAACTCTTTACATCGATCAACAGAGATATAAATCAAAATGGAAACGAAATGGAAACAATGTAATTATTCAGTGCAAATAAAACCAAAATACAATATAAATGGAACTAAGAAAGTATCAAATACAACCTACAAAACTATCTAACATTCTTTAAAGTACCCCCGTAATCAAAATTCGATGTAATTTTGGCAACATACCAAAACATAACACGACTAACGTCCTAGAAACTTCTCCGCCAACACTCCTCAAAATATCTCCACTGACCTTCACTAAAAAATAATACCAGCAATAACACGATTAGTAATCCCAACCCAATATAACCAAACAAAATTATTATATACATTTATGTACTACAAATAAGTTTTACATATGCGTACACTATTTTCAACTAAATTATTGTATAACAATCGGAATCAGACATGGATACTTCAAGTAAATCCGCAATAAAAAATAGTCCCATGGGCGCCAGCCCGCAGGGGACTTAATTTATAATACAAAAATATATACAACATTTGAATTACGAACGAGAGCATGGCTATAACGATAATAGAATTTCGAAACAGAAAGAGTAATGTGAAAAAAGTTAATATAAAATGTAATTACAAAATTTCGGATTTTATTTGTGGTTGTTCTCACATTATATAGTTAAATCTCCAGCACTGTGCTAAAACCAAGTCATTTGATACGTAAGCTGATTTTTACACATTAACAGAAAATTGTGCTTTGGTGATAAAATCAATTTATCCTGTCACGAACATCTTATCGTTAGTGTGAATTAGAAGAAACCGAAGATTTTATTTAAGACTGATTTAGGTCTCCTCCTTAGAGCTGTGCAGTAGAATGTATAGACAATGCAAATTTTCAATACATTTCGATCAAATAATTTTATTTACATATACTTACAGACTGAGGCTAATACATTATATTGTTGTTAGGATTAATCATCATGACAGATTTAATTATTTCATAGACAAAAATTGAGTTGGCATATGAAAGTGGCTCGCTGAATTTAGCTTCCAATAATATTAGTCCAAACCGATTAGGGTTAAAGCTGTTAAAAAAGACCATGAGACAATTGTTGAAAAGCAAATAATGCAAATCCATTTTTAGAGCATTTGTTATTCGCAATACCATTTTGGATTAGTTCTGTTATTCTTACGAATTCGGTCAGAGCTTCAAAGTACATACTATTTGCGAAATTTAAAACTAAGTGTTCTATACAAGCTTTCATCTTGGTCAGTTGATAGTTTAAATCTTGTTAAATTAGCATGGTCAAAATTAAATAACTGTATTTCGTAATTTCTATTTTCTCTCGTTTTAACAAAAGGTAGTAGTATTTTTGTAAGTAACCGGCCGGAAAGTATGCTCTCCTGGACCGCGCTAAAGCTGTTAGAAGCTATTTCAATGTGTTTCATCTCAGTCCAAAATCCAGGTAATTCAGCAGACAAGCCTTTACTAAACTGTTTATTTATCTCGTGCGGAATAGTTGGTTGAAGTATAATAGAAGTAATCTCAATGTTGCACTTTTCAATTATGACTTTGTGGTCTACAGTGTCAACCTATACGTTTATAAGAAACTGGTCGGCTTCTGTCCAATGTGTATTTCCAATGTATGTCCAATTTATATATATGAATAGGTATGTCACATGGCAAGTAGCGGTGAAATTTTATTGCAGAAAATGTTAGTTGACCTACCATTTCAACAAGTTGTGAGGACTCAATTAAACCGGCTCCTTCCAAAGATTCACTGTTAGCTTTAAAGGAAGTGTCACTAGGCGATTTACGATTAAATATTATCATGTTAGGTCATTTTTAACTTGTAGTTAGAAGTACTTAGTTAATCGTTCAAGTGTAGAGTTTTAGTGGAGTAATTTTTCATCGGAACAAACCAACTTATTTGCAATGTACAAACTACTATTACTAAACGGTAGACGGAGCAAATTATTTAAAGCACATGCTTTCGCATTTGCGGGGAAATTTACTACTCCTTTACGTTTTACTTTTACCGCATAATATAGACAAGCAGATTGGATATGGGATAATTTATATTGGCTAGAATCTATATCCCATTCGAGTGAGACTTTGGGATCTGCAAAAGCAGAGTTTGGTCGAAATATTTTTCCTGTTGATGATAATATACTTATATCAGTTGGTTTAGAATTAAAATAGTCAATCACAGATTTGTAGACAGAAGGCGAATTTTCAGCAATGTGAGGCTCCATTACGTCCGTGCGTTACGCTTTGTAGCTGTTTTATGGCTAGCTTAATTTTGCTTCTTTGTTTTTGTTTTTATTGGAGGACTCACGTTTTGCAATTGTTTTGCGGGTTTAACTTTCTTTTGGGTTGCTTAGCCTTACGTGTTGTAATCCCGCTTTTGCCCTCAAAAGCTCAAAGTTGTACCGTTCTTCGCTGGCAAGAATACTTTTATTATTACGTGACATTGTTAAGCAGCATCCTGATTGTTTACCGTTTACCACACGCATTGGACTAGAACTAATTGAATTGACGTTGGATGAGCCAGCTACCATCGGTGAAAGTATTTCAGATATTAACGTTGCTTCAGCAGCAGAGGGTTAACATGTAACTTTTACTGTTGAAGACAAAACAGTAGGTAAAACCAACAGCGAAAGTCGATCACTAAGCATATATTTGTCTAATGGGGTCGACATTTTACTTAGCTTGCCTAGTGACTTGGTTATAACATCTTCTGAGACCTTGATTTATACTTTATTTAAGCCTGGAAGTCGATAAAAAATCCAAATGAAAACGTTTGTGCTGTATATAATTTACTTGGTTAATTGTTTAGCAATGAGTTTATACACTTCAAATAAGCTAGTGTGTTGTGACAATAATTTAACACCATACAAGTCTACACTCGACAGATAGCCACAATCAAGCAATATCTAACTATGGTGAATTTTAAACGTAAATCTAAGGTAGATACTTCCTTCGAAGCTAACAAAGAATCTTTAAAATCAGCCAGCTTAATTGCGATTGAGATAGAAAGACCACTGAGTTTGTCTGAAATAAAACTGCACCCATATTTACCAGCTGACGTATCTATTCATATTAAATTTGACCGACGCATGCTTGAAGTTGTAACAAATGCTAAGGGTAATACATTGAATAATGAATGTAAGATTGAAGATTGCTACATAAAGATAACCTCCATTATACCTCAACCTAACATTTTACATAGGATTAATGATCAATTAAGTAGAGGATTGGTGACTAAATTACCCGGATTCCGGACCCGGAGTTAAAGCATATGGGAGCAGCTTCAAACAGTTTTAGTGTAGTACAGGAAAGTATCTTTTCTGGACAGTTACCTTCTAAAATACTTTTGGGTTTTGTTGAAAGCTCACAAATGACTGCAACTTACGATAATAATAATGATTTTGATTTATAGCATGCTAATTTAACACGATTAGAAATATCAACTGACTATGGTAAAAGTTATAATGATACAACTTTTTAAGTTGAACGTAATAATAATAATAATAATTTTTTTCATTGGGTCGATTTGACCGTTTCGGTCCATACAACCTGACTCAACCAGTTACTGTGGGTGAGGAAGATAGAAGGCTACCGCATCTATTTGTCTCGGTCATATTACCCTTTCACCTATCCCCGCCCCCCTCCTTCACAGTAAAGGAGTC
>JAQFZC010007463.1:0-11184 GCA_034695205.1 Dicyrtoma fusca | reverse complement strand
TCAAAAATCATGCTGACTGCAGTTTAATTGAAAACAGCAGATTTAAATGAGAGATAACTTATGTATTCTCCGTAGGAGGCTACACGGTTGAAATTTGACGGTTGCACGAGTGGATTTTTAATACCATTTGAACATAATTTGATCCCAATACGTCACAGATGCAGCTGAATGAACTTGTGCTGTTGCTCGTGGCTCGTAATGAAACTTAACATTTCATTAGTGATTAGTGGACGTGAGGAGGAATACATGAGGGCGAAGGAAAAGCAAATCAAGCCGAACCAGATTCACCCTCAGGATTACTCATCAATTTATTCGCTATATAATTATTCCGGACAGCCAAGCAACTATGTATGTACCTTCCTCCCTTTCTACAGACGAAAAAAAAACATTCTACTGACCCATAGTTCTTACTAGTTAGAACATGGGGGCCTATGCACATTCTACTACCTACGTACATCCTCAGACATTGGTGTAATTTACATAAAAACAATAAAATAAATTGAAATAAAACACATACTTGCTCAAATTGCACCTACAGTTTCGATGAAACCCTCCACTGTACATGCTATACATATAGATGCATGAAATAAATTACATTTAACCAGTGAAGGTAAGTTTAATTATATGTGTGGATGAAACAGATGTTAGAGCCGAGTAAAACCTTTAACCTCCCTGTGCAAAAAGCGTTCACATAAGCTTTAAAACACTCCATTGATCTTCGTGGTTCTTAGCTTTTGGTTTGTCATATAGAAAGAGAGGGTATATAGGTATAGATAGAAGGCCTATGTATACCTGTATATACTCACAAACTTTGTACTTTGTAACACAAGTTTATACTGGGTTGGTCACTACCGACAATGCGTAATGATATAGGTAAGGAAGAAAAGCACTTTTCATTTTTCCCTACTTGCCTCAATCGAGATCGAAATTTAGTTCAAAAATCATCAAAGTGGCTATGTGACTCTGTGGGACTGTGTGGCTGTGGGGAGAGAAGAGAAAACTGGAAAAATTGGTCGGGCAAAGTAGGTGATCAAGTTTATTCCGTACAGAAGATGAAGAAGAAGAAGAAAAAAACGTAGGTAACAGTCAACACTGCACTCCACTGTACATAGATGCACGTACGAAACACATCATAATATCAGTTTCGTCTGCAGCATCCCAACCTTCCTTCCTGTCCTTATCTCTTCATTACGTGCATATGCCACCATTCTTGACTCGAACATAAAATACAATGAGCATGATTTCGCCGTCCCTTCTTCCTTTCTTCAGTCAGATCAGTTTTTATTTTGTCAAGACAGACTACTATATAATCGTAGGTGCATATAAAACAAGTTTTAGCTGGTCCTTTTAAATGGTAGTTGGTCTTTGTCTGTACATGTATGGACGCTATCTGTACCGGCCCACCTGAAAAGTGAGTAGAGTCTATAAGCCTGTAGTATAGGTATATGTCTCACACTCAAGACTCAAGTGCCTCTCTGAAAACAAGGTATTAACAATTCGAATATAAAAATCCGACCAAAGTGGGTCACCAAACCTAGACTGACCACTCTCTCATTTCCCTTGTAATTCTCCAAAAATAAAGTATCATTCATTTTCCATTTCAACAATTCTGTCTTTCAACGAGTTTTATTGAGAACAATGTAATGTGTAAGCAAAAGTTAACCTTTACCTTCACCAATTTATACACTTGGACCAGTCCCTCGTCCCTCCACTTCCCAATCAATGAACGAACATCCTCGGTACTTTTAAAGTTTCCCATTAAAAGAATTCCATTCAATTTTACACTGTAATTTACCCAAGTATATATCCTTCTTAATAAAGCTGTAAATAATTATTGAATTATTCTTGGGGAAATTTGCAATCCTAAAATAACTACGGTACTTTTCATTTTAAAAAACATGCAGACTTCATGGCTACCAGTTTTTTTGTATGTGGAGTCAATTATGCTTTCAATCATTCAATCATAACTCTTTTAGAATACTGATTACCTCAAAGGCTAGCTGTATAATGGGTCACAGTCAATCACTAGTCAGCTATGCTAGAGCTGCTACTATTTAGTATGATGAGGATTGAAACCGCAGTACAATATACAAATATTAGGTACGGTTATTGTACGGCACATTATCATATTACCTACCTATTATGTATTTATTGTCCAATCAGTCATTCTTAATCTATAGAGACTCGCTTTACGAAACCGTTTAGAAATTTTTTACGTTTGATTTTTACTCAATAATTATCTCACGAACTCCGAGAAAGGCTCTCTTACAGTCATAATAACACAGCTATTTAATATATTTAATCATCCAGATCAAGGAATTACGATCATCGACAGACTAGTATGTAGATCACCACAATGCGTGGGTAGAGCGTCAATTTAGAATTAATAAATAGGTAATTTGTTGTTTATGTATGATGCTTCAATAATTATTTAAATTATGATAAACCAATGCTCGTTGACATTAAATAAACTTGATAGTTTTCTGCTCTTTATGTTCTAATAGAACAATAATAATTATTGAAACCGTGTCAGTTGCAATCGTAATTTTCGGGGGTAGGTCTATAACTTGACGAGACCACCATCCATAAACGTTAATTACGTCGATTAGGAATTCCAAGTGTGTACAGATGATTGTCAATATTTTAAGATTCGATACATGCAGCAAATCTCCATCTCTTCCATCTTGTAGTAATGTTAACTGTTCGCAAATAAAACCGAAGAAATGCCGCATAAATAAATGATGCGCGTTGGTATTGCTTTCTTATTGCCATACGAATTTACTCTCTTGGGTCGTTCATTTTTGTGCCTTTCAATTTTATGCATTCAGCTCTGTTGACACGTCCCGTTAGCATCAGTGCCTGTCGTAGTAGTAACAAAAGCAGTCGAGATTAACAGTCTATCCCTGCATAGGTATCGGTCACTGATTATAATAATTATATGCGCACCTCTCCACATAATATTAGTGAAAGACAAGGAGGTATTTATAGAGGGACAAAGATAGGAGCAAAGTACATCATGGGAATTTCAATTCTGTACACCTGCCACATCCTGCCTCTCCTGTCCCGTCACTTCGTCTTGCCTCGCCTTTTGGTTGACGATAATTTTTTAAGTGACATTCCTCATTTCAATTTTTTAAAAGTATAATCACATCACACGATCCCAATCCCAATCCCAATCCTAATAATAATAGCAATGAATCCCACCCGCTAATCTCCATGAACTCTGTTGACTGCAATAATGCAATGCTGTACTGCGGTGGGGTTAGCTATTAATAGTAACAACAATCAAATGTTTATTACTATTACAACATAAATACCTCCTCTGAATAATGCTACATAATCGGTAGATAAACGACGATTACAGTATGGGACACCATAAACACTTTAAGAAAAGAATGCCAAGATGACAAGGACAGAATCAGCGGACAGCCATGATGCAACTATTTGTTGGTAGCAAATTTGCTTTTGATTCTATTCATACGTTTAGTGCAGACATGCTGCGTCGTCAATCACTTCACTTCACTCCAGGGGTTGATTATCCAATTTTTTTTTCTCTTTCTTTGTATTTCAATTCTCTCCGGACATTAATCCTGTCATCATGTGATTCTTGTCCTTTGTAATAGGGGATGAGCCTAGAAATACATACATACTAAAAAAAATAAAAATCCACCAGTTTCAAAGTTTACACTTGCTAAATTGCTATTGTTATTGTGATTGTTATTGCAACTTGTATCTTTAAAAAAGTACGGTGCAGTTCATATCTGCCCCTCTGTCTCTCCCAGCATGCTACAGTAGCAATAAGCAATAACGCTAACTTAGGTAACGTTGAACATTGCGTTGGCTAACCTCAAACTTTAATTTACCGTTCCTTCAAATAATAAGTTAATTGATTTTATTATTATCCAAATAAACTATGTCTAGGTAATACTATTTTCCTCCGAGGTAATTGCTTTGTCTTTTTTCCCCAGTAAACGCTCAGACACACGTCAGGCAGATAATCGTAGACAGTTTTTATTTTTTAAAAAAAAGACAAGATTTAGTTGGGTTTTAAGTTGATGTGCGGTGGTCCGTATGTACATATCTTCAAGGGACAAAAGAACCTATGAAATGGAAACACTGCTGGGCAACGTCAACTGACACAGTGTGAAATTATGTAGGTACTTATGTGAGTAGTACATTATATTTTTAAATAGGTGAGTGTAATGCAATGCGTTGCGTCGCTTGCATTTTTTGTTGTCTGTGTAATCTTCTGAAAAATAGATTGACGGTACGCAGCTCTGTGTAAGCATAACTCTCCGTGTGTGCTATGAAACTTGCATGAGATTCCCATTTGTCATCGTAAGATTAAAGAGACAAATGCTCAGTATATAACTATATAGCTATACATACTAGCTTTGTATATAGGTACATATATACTATATACATACCATGTTATGTTATGTAGACATAAAAATACAAAGCATGCTTATGTACATTGACACTGTCAAGAACAATTATTAGATTTTCCTCTTTTTTCCAAGTGACAAAAAGCAAAGAGCCCCTAACGGTTGTCAAGTAATTTGCGGTTAAGCTAACACAGTTCTATGTTACCAAAATTATCACTTTACTTGACTTAATTGTTTATGTGTGTGTAGTGTGCGTCCCTTCCTAGTAGCATCGTAGATACTTATGGAGCAGAGTGCGTGATGAACATGACAGACTCAACTTGTACTTTAAATTCTTGAAAATTCCCCTTGTCTTGTCAATAAGTAATGGAAGCTCAATATTTATACGGCTGCGTGTCAGCAATAATGTCGGTATACCTTCGTACATTTCATGTTCTATTGAGCAATTGAGCTTGAGCGTGTGCATCTACTTTTAACTTTTAGCCATTCACACATACACACACACACAACTACCAAACAACAGAGTTCCAAATGAACCACATTAAAACATACAAACATACATTGAAGGAATTTTCTCAGTTTTTTCTAATCTCTTTACTGTTATACGGATAGTTATAGGTTTTGACTACACTTAATTGTCTAGTACATACCTACGTACCCACAAATACACTGGGCAATTTACAATGACAGTATTTGCAGTTTGCAGTAATATGGAACACACTGTTCGAATTCTATTCCGCGCTCATTATTAATTATAGCTACACAACCAAACTTCCACACATTCTTCTCCACACAGAGGATAATTGTATACTGTATAGTCGTTAAGTAAGTGGACCGACTCATGGTTTCTGTTTCAATAATATAAATTGTAAGTGACTAACTTGAATTGACACATGGGGTGTGAATTTACTTTGTGCATTTTTCTTTTAAATGTAAGGATATCCGATCCACTTGTATGTACCTACATACAAACTTGTATTAACTTGGAAAGAAATAGAAGAAATCAGCCTATGGCTTACAGTACACACACTATAGGTACACTGAACTAGAACTTCAATCAACAATAGGTGAGTTTTGGGTGATCTGTCTTTGACTCATTACAAATGGGAGTGTAATTAAAATCAGTTCAATATAATGTAATGCATATCTGTACGCAATTTGCAACTCTAACTTGACTCATTAGTGGTAGTAGTGTGAATGTTTAATTTACCTAACAAGAAAGTATGTAAAGGAAACGAAATACATAGTAGCTTGGAAAATGGCAAATGAAGCTTAAACTTGTAGCATCCCTGTGGTTGGAACATATTGGAGATAATTTTCAAAACAATGTAAATATTAATCGAGTGCTAGTTACAATTAGAGTTGAAGACTCAACTTAATTCAGGCACACTCAGAGAACAACACTAAACTGGCAGGCAGACAAAAGTGGATGGTTGAGATTAAAAACGTCTTGTACAACTTTGTACACAAGTTTCTGTCTAAATTCATCCCTGCCCCATAAAATAACATTTTATCAATTGTGATAGTGAGTGATACAGTACATGATAAATATTAGCTCGAGTAGGCAGTGCAGCTGTAGGTAAGTTGAGTGGCGTGGAGCAGAAAAAGCAAAACAAAATATGAAATTGACCCCTTGACGTTGGCATCTGCATCGGCATTTTTGTATTCAGACTGTAATTCCTCACGTTTTGATTAAATCCAGACTTGACACCTTACGTCTTCTGCCTCACAATAACTTAATGCAACGAAAGCTTCTTAATTTCCTTGACGTCCAATATAGACAATAGACTGTCGAGGCAAGGCGAGCTTGATGCAGTAAGCTCATCGCCAGTCAAGTCCAAATCCGAAGCTCAACTACATACATATACCTGCTAGTAGGAATATAAGCCAAAGCCAGGAGCTAGAAAGAAAGAAAAGAATGATAATAAACGAGTTTAAGTTAATCACACATTACACCTGATCTTCACTATGCCTTGCATTTTAAGTCTTGTAGTTTTATATATAACAATACATGCCTCTATGTTCCCTTGGTACATCATACACGATGAGGCCGAAAATTTCACTACAAGTTACCGGCTGGTTTACTAGCAATAAACCGTCGCTCAAACACAAACACTAGGCTATACTTGCTATACCATCATAATATTATTTCGTATCATCATAGTAAGACATACAGTTCTTCCCTATGCTATGTAGGCTAGGCATACAAATGAACAACTGAGCACCAGTCCACGAGCAAAGCAAATATTTGTTACACATGTGAGGTGAGGATATTAGTACTAGATTCAAGTATGGAAGTATATGGGATTTTATGTCTTTACTGTGAGAGTGGAAGGAAACTTGTGTAAAACCTCTTTTACTCTTTCTTAACGATTCATGCGTTTTCAACAATTTTCAACGCAAAGAGCAAACCTGCCTCTTCACGCTATAGCCATACACTCTTCCATTGTTTCTCTTAAGCAGACTTTAAGCGTTAGGCTTATCCTTAGACGGACGAACATTACTGTATTACTTAAATCAGTGCAGTAGTGCTGATGTGAATTTTATCATATTTTTATACAAGTTTATTTTCTTACAGCCTCTCATATAATCCAACTCTTCTAGCTCTTTTCTCGCTTGTATTTTTGCACTTATTGGTATGTATGTATGTAGGATTTTTTTTACTGTCAAAGTAGCAGAGCAGAAGTAGAGCCCTGTGAGCGACTCAGAGCACAGAGCCACTGCCGAAGCCAAGCTAGTTGCTTACCTGTGTGTTTTGTCTGTCTGTCTGTAGTACTTTAGCAAGTCGGCAGTCCGTCTGAAGGAAGAAGACGCTTAGAATCTCATCTCAATCTCATCCATGCTCTCTCTCTCTCTCTCGTCATTGTAGGAAAGGTGCGGCGAGCTTTTGAGAGTAGAGTAACACACAGAAAACATTATTTGGTCACACACACATACGTTTCCCCTTTCATCTGATGGCAAGTATGAAGTAGGTACCTTTCCCAACTCCCTTGAGTCTTCTACCGACTCACTGACTGACTGACTGAGTGACTGGCTCCCTGCTTGATCTTCTGTAGTGTGTAGTGGAGAGGCTCATCCTTGTACTTGCAGATTGCAGATATTTTGCTCTGCATTGCATTGCAACAATCATCCTCATGGTCCACCTTAACCAACGACAAATAAGAAAACGACTTTGCGAGACTTGAAGTAACTCTCTCTCTGAATTTTCGATTGCCATGTGATCAAGTACTCCTACTTCCCCAAACACACAAACACACACACACACACACACGCGAGACGTCAAGGAAAGCACAGAGGCACAGACACACAGGGTAGAGCTTCGGAGACACTTGAAGGAAGGAAAGAAACAATCAGCAAGTCTGATGTGAGAAGTTTTTAGGGGGAAAAAAAAGTTTTATCATCGTCAGTATAGTTGAGTCGTATCGATTTACACAACCTACTTCACACGTGCTCCGTCATTTCAACTTCAACTCTTCAACCTTCCCGAGCCACACAGACGAAGCTCTTATTCTTGTCAAACTGTCTCAAAAAAACTTTAGCTATTCATTATTATTCCGGGATTCAGGGATTGATTGGTACTACTAATGTGTAAGAGTGAGTGTGTTTGTGCGTCAAAGGAATTATTTATTTATTTATTCAAATTAAGTCCATTTTTAACACTGCTATTTTAAGTATCAGTAGTATCACGAAAGCAATTACCTAGTAACAAACATCCGCCAAAACGTGGTCAGCGAAATTAAAATTTTACCTGTTCTTAGGGTTTTTTGTGTTTACATCTATCCGGATTCCGGAGTGCTGTCAGTATTACATATGTAGGGATGTAAGTACAAGTAAAAAGAAATGAGTGAGTGCTTTTCTACGGTGCTACTATTTTAACGGTTAAAATTTATTTATAAATAGGTATATTTACAAATAATTAATCATACAATACTGTGTGTGGTGCGGTGGAGTTATTTTTGCAGTTATTGAACTTGTGGAATTTAAATATATTTTGAATTGCACGATGACAATGACTCGTTGAAGTGTCCATAGTGTCTCAAGACATTCTTTGAGAGAATGCAACTGTGCCTGGTTCTATAATGTGTGAACTCATCCATTTATTTCTACTGTACCCTTACTCAATGAGGATTTTATTCTTTGTATTATAACGTAAGTTTTATTTTATTTCTATTTTTATCTAATCTCTATTTTGGTCATTTGATAAGAAAATTATTACTTTTTTAGTCTAACGTAAGAATTATGCAGTCTGTACTGGGGAACTCTATACAGACCTACCTATAGGTAATATGTATAGGTATACGTATGTATGTAGGTATTCGAGTACTATTATACAATACAGGTAGACACTGATATGAACGGATTTTATTTTCTTCATTGTTTCCTGTGCCTGCCACCGTAGTAGTGGGTACTGCCAATGTCAATATCAAAGCAGATCAAAACATAAAATAATTACGTAAAACCTCATTTTTTATGCGCTATTGTTTGCCTACATTTCTGGACAAAGTCCCGTTCCTTCCTTGTTGTTGTTCCAAAAACCAAAGGCAAAGCAACATCCATACCTACATGAAGCAACGTTGGCTCCGGGGCAGGGAAAGACACAATAAGTAGCGGCGAAAGTCAAAGATTTCAATTTGAGAGGCCAATTATTCATTCATCATAGATTCTTGTGGGCTTTAATTGAAACTAGTCTATATTTAGAAATATGCAGTCAAATTCAAAGCATGGCACACGTGCGGCGCTGTATGCATGTGTATATGTACAGGGATGTTATGAACTCAGCTGGCTCGAAATGTTGTGTTCATCGATCTATAATCTATAATTATGGGCTATATGATCTCACCTGGTAAACTGCAAAAGTGTTCAAAATGCTCAATTCACATCTAAACAAAACAAAACAGAACGCCACGCAACGTTGTTAAAAAAAATGTAAAGGTAAAGTTCTGACACTCATCCAAAAAAAGATCCACAAAAACAGGGTTTATCGGTCGATTTCATTTTCAGGTTATCGTGTTCTTGTATATGTTCATGTTGGAGGATGGCAAGAGCTCTTCGTCATCATCTTGCTCATCGTATGCTTCACACTCACACTCATACATGCACATCACTCCACTGCTACTGCAATAATTACAAGTGGAGGCTGTAGGCTGAGGCGTCTTACGTGAATTCTGCTCAACTTTAGAGTTTAAACCATCTCATCATAATATATATATATAGGTAGGCATTTCGTATAGAGACTCAAAAAGGAAAAAGATGAGCGAGTATAGGAGCTAGCGATAATATTATTGAAGCGTAGCAGTTCCCCAAGTCATAAACCATTACCAAACCCATTATTAACAATACGTAGGTATTTAACTTTGCATCCTTTGATTTAACTTGGCTTCACATGGATTTGTAGTTTCCAGTTATGCATTTAGTATCTAAAGCTAAACGTTCAAGCATTTTTGAACAACATAACTGATCCTAAGTGAAGTACGTACTTCTGATAAGCATTAGAGGTAGCTAACTGCAACTGCGGCGTAAGTGTGATTGAAAATGTATTCTTTTTTCAAAAATTCAAAAATCTAAAGCGCCCTTTTATTGTACAGATGCTAAAATATTTGAAAATTTATCGACATTAAAGATTAATGCATTTTTGTTTTTGAAATTTGCTGCCTATGTCTAGCAGTGTTATCATTTTGTCACTGCCCTCGACCGTGAATTGAACTGAAAGGAAATTATACTCCTTTTAGGATGCTAAGGCTGGCAATGCAATGCTAGTAAAAATTAATGTTTTTCAATTAATCAATTAGCGGAACTCATGGTCATGCCTTCTGATCCCATTCGTAAGCTTGAGTTATTCTAATTAGTAGCGTTAAGACAACTGGCACTGGTACGGATACTGGCACCGGGCAACCTCACGTATGTATGTATAACGCGTTTTTTATGATTGCTGTTCTTAGCATGTACTACAAGTAATAAAAAAAATCGCATCTGTAATGCTTTAAAGGCTTTAAAGAATGGATATCAATAATAATACTAACTTGCTAATAGGACAAATCTCAGGAAAAAAACTTATTTTCTAATGTCAATATCTCAATCAAATGATTTTAAATCTTACAATTTTTGAAAGTGCTCCTAGAGATTGATAGTAATATTCTGTGTCTGATTGCACTACAACCACAAATTATTTTAATAGAACAACTACTCGTATAAAATTATATACTTATGAGTACACTGCCGTCCTCAACAACCTGTCTTGCTATTAACTCTACTGTTTACAGTACTTATAGGCAACTTTCCATTGCATGGCATGCTACACGTCTATTATCCTGAAAACATGTGTATAAATGCTGGAGGTTTCGTTAATCATTTTGTTGCATGTTTGCATGTACGTAGTACAAAGTATTTTTTGGTTTTGATGATGGAACTAATAAAAAACCATAATCAGCCCTTTCCTACTCCAACTGTACTGAAAAGTAACATGAAGATGAACATGAAATGAAAGAAGTATTAAGCTACCCAACCACAATCGTGGTAATTGACATTCTTACAATCATCATCACGGTGGTGGCTTGATGGCTCACAGACTCATATAGGAGTGCAGAAAAGTTTTGCATACGTAAAGTATAAGGAGCACATAGCCACAGTGAAATTTCTCTTGTTGATGTTGAAATTGGTGTGGACATTTGTCAACTTTTTTTGTCCACATGACCTTTGTACTGGCTTGACTATTGTGTTGACAGGCGAAATTGAAACGCCTTACGTGTTCATTTTTTAGTGGGATTAATGTGGCATTTACGTTTACAGGGAATTTATAATC
>JAQFZC010007462.1:0-11188 GCA_034695205.1 Dicyrtoma fusca | reverse complement strand
TAATTACCGTCATGTACAGTGAAGTGCAGCAAGTGCAATGTCTATATCACATACTCACAATGATGATCGTAACTACTTAACTACTACTACTAGTACGTATGCAGTATACTAATTTGTAAATGCGATGTATGAATTTACCAAAGTACAATTGTATGCTCCATATATTCCATAGTTTAGCTGCAACGGGTGTGCAACATTTTTGTTGTAAAATAGTAAAAATGCTTCTAAATGGATAAATCGTGAGAACTCTCTGCAGTGCTTGATTAGCAATCTTATGTCAAGGAACAATTAAGAGTGAATAAACCACCACGTGTCTTAAATTAGTTCGAAATACATGTAAATTCATATTAAGGCTTGATGACGAAATTAAAACAATGGCCGGCTGTAATCGTTCTACATGTGTGGACACATTTCATGTTGTTGTCACAACATCTCTTTATTACTACAATAATATGAAATAGTTATAAAATTACATTAACAAGAAATCAACAGGCACACAATGCACACACAACATGACGTACTTACACACAGAACACTCAATTCCATCGAAATACGGAAAGCTGCCATACATTTAGTTCAACTAAAATATAAAAAACTCTTCTAAATAGGTACACGAACCAAACTAGAAAAATACAAATTATATGAAGGCAATATATATATAGGTATATATAGTCGGAGCGAAGTTTGTTTGTGATTTTCTGTAAAAAAAATAATTTTGTTTTAACTTAGGCATAGGATGGATACAAGATCTCTCTCTAGGTGTCTATTTATGTAGAGTATGGATAGACACTGTGAGTCAAGAGTGATTATCAGTCAAAACATGCTGAAAGTAGGTAGGCAGGAGGTATGCACAGGTAAGTAGTAAAAAATTACAAATAATTATTTGGTGGGTAGCTGGAAAAATGTAATTTAGACAGTAGCACCGGTAGGACGGACAGTGTCATCAGCTGGAAGAGCACCTTCTGCCACAGGAACTTCAGCGGATGGTTGAGGGGAGGCTGGTGGACCAGTTAATTGAACTACTGCTGGATTATTATTTGCTACAACTACTGGAGCAGATGGACTGGCTAGTACTGGAGCAGCCACTTGAGCTGGTGCGGGACTTAGAGGGGCAGTTTCTTGAGCTGGAGCCGGACTTACGGGAGCCGCTACTTCAACTGGCTTAGTTTCAACGGCTGGAGCCACTGAAGAGACGGGAGCTGGTTGCTCTGCTACCGGAGGAACGACTGCTGCTACAGTCGGGACTGGGGCGACGGTAGATGAAGCTTCAACCGGAACCGGAGCCGGAGCCGGAGTACTGCTCACAAACTCAGTTTCGATTTTGACTCCCAAAAGTGATTCAAATTTTTGAGCATCTTCTGGCTTTACAGCTTGACCGCCCTATAATGAGGGAGAACAACAAGAGAACTATGTATCAGTAGCTGCTCAAAACAAGCTGCACTAAAGATAATTCTCTGCAAATATTTTTGAGCGAAAGTAGTTTACTAAACGAGTACATCCCCACTCACTCAAAAAAACAAATTGAGAAATAAATGACCAGTATGGTCGTAATCATCTTTTAAATCCTACTGGTGTAATAAGTATAACCCTAGAAAAGAATCATTTACAATTTTTATTCTGAGGACCACTACTACAACTACTATCATCAGAAAAGTTGCATTATCTGTAATTGTAATAGTTTATAAGTGACCAAGCCAAAAAGAAAAGTAGATCACTTAGCAGTCCAGTTTTATACTTACAGATTCCCATATTTAGTTACCTACCTAAATGAAAGCCAGGAGCATATGTATGTAACTTCAAAGAATATAATTATTACTGCTTAAATTAGTTTCTGTAGAATCTTCTACTATGGTTTGTGAATTAAATGTCAACTCACCTGATATTTCTTGATGGCATCATGCCATTCCTTAGGGAAATTCTTCTGAATGTGAGCTACTAGACGACCAGCAGTTTGTCTGTCGGACGGGCTGCAGTGGCCACAGGTACCAGTGATTAGTTCAGGAATTGTCACTAAAAGAAGTATACAAGTACAATATTGTAATACATAATAAATTAGCAACATATTGTGTTCTCTGGAGCAATGTTGATGGTAAATGGACAGAGAATTTCAAACAATAGTGGAAATTACATCCCCAGGGTATAAAGATGCGATTTGGATGAGTAGAATTCAAAACACGCAATGTCTACTGCATGCATCTACCTATAAAGGAATTACATAATGTGCTCCTAATAGAGAGTGTCACTTATGTTTCACACGCAGTAAAAGTGATTTCATATTTAATCATTATACTCCCTTGTCTGTCAGCTTTTGTGACCATTCTGTCCATGTTGATTAACTCATTTGATATGACAAGGCATTGTATTCTGGGACGTACCTAGAAGTACTGTCAATTTTAGCCTGTAGTGAAATTGGAAGAATAGAGGTTTAAAAAAAGCTATGTAGTACGCCTACCAACCATTCCCAGATAGTGTCCATTATGAGTGTAGAGAAAAGAAATGGAAAACGCTGCACGACTCTTAGTGCTAGTAAAAAGTTTTATAGGAACAACTTCCGTAGACAGTGTAAACTAGCGTGTCCAAGTCTACTTTTCAGAGATACAGCTAAGCTTCAATCTGCATATAATGGGGAAACGCAGAATTCATCTCTCACACACACATTTTCACCAAGATAGCCAAGGTTTAATGTATGAGTTGCATATTTGGTAGAAAAAACGTCAGAAAAAAGCTGACTGAGGCGAATCTTGTCTCGTCTCAAGCCTTCAACTCAATGGGAAAACGTGCTGTCTACTGCTACAGAAGAATCATTTGTTTTAAATCTTATTTCCTACATCGAAAATCTCTACAGAATGAATTACACACGCTTCTGTCTTTATACTCTGTTGACTGAAAGCGAAAACCGGAAAGATTAAACGTATTGGAGCGAGACCCTTGTACCATGTACATATGTATTTCACGCCATCCAACAGCATTTGCTGACCAAAGAGATTATATCTGCACATTAAAGATTCTCATGTACCTCCTATTAACTACATCCTCTCGCTAAATAATGAGTAGGTACTTAACTAGTAGGTGTAGATAGCCTACTAGATTGTGTGCTATCATTTTAATCTCCAAATTATTAAAATTATGTATTATTTATGCAAAAAAACAAATATTGTAAAACTTACCTTTCAAGTATTTCCCAATTCTGTCACATGGCCCATCGTAGACGATGCACTTGAGCTGGAACAGCACTGATCTTGGGTTCTGGAAATGTATTCAACCTAACTATAAAATCATTTCACTAGGTATTACTATTACTATTCAGATTTGCCAAGTGTAAATAGGCTATCTGAAACCCATGCTGGTACCTCAAAACTCACTCTGTTTCACTCCGTCTCTGTTTTGACTCTCCTTGTAAAAGTGAAATACTTAATATATTATTTTGCTTTTTCTTTTTTACCTTTAGATAGTTTTCAATGTTGATATTTCTGAATTCAGCAGGGACCAATTGTCTCCGGGTTCTGCGGAGGGACGCCGCATTGGAAAAACTGACGGCAACCACGGCCAAGAGAGTCACAGCGAGAGCCAACTTCATAGTGCTAGAGAGAGAGAGAAATAACGTGTGTAATGTTTACTTGACAGTGTGTCAGCTGAGAAGAGATCTTGAAGCACACGACGGAGTACTAGCTTCGTATCCTGCCAAATCCTTGCAATAAAATGAGCGTCCTATGTAAGATGTGCAATGCAATTGCACTCAAAAACTTTTTTTTTTTGGATTTGATTTGATGTTTTGTAATGAAATGGCGTAGTGCAAGAGGGTTGTGTGTGCTGTGCTGTTGAAAATTGACCGGTTGAGAATGTTGTTCTACCAGAATGACTGAGAAGGTCTAGGTGCTCACTTCGTAATGAATCAATCAGTAAATAAAGATTGAATAATTTTTGAGCGTATAGCCCTGTTTTATAAGGTACTCCTAGCCTATTTTAATTTTGTGACTGCTCTCTTTTTTCCCACTCTATTACTCAAGAGGGTACTATATAGACTTTTGATGTGGACGATGAGTGTGGCACTATTGAGAATGAACTTGGACTCTCCACTCAGCACTTTTATACAGGGAGCTTATTTGACTATTTTCTTGCTCTGTCTCTCCTATTGTCTCTCACTGGACTTGATCTATTCGATTCTGCAAGAATAATATATATGACTATATAAACTTTGATGCACAAAAATCCTGCACATTTTTTTTTACGAGGCTGCTATAGACCATATGATTGGGTGTTACATAAGTTTTTTACCTTTCATACGCGCTACTCACTACTGAGGCTCACGCTAGACATGCGGCTCTCCCAGCACAGCACAGACACAGATTACCTACGTAGGTAGGTACATCGTTTGGCATGGTCTGTATTTTTATACCCAGGTGTAAAGAGACTCCACGCTACACATCACACTCACAGACTTTACTTTCGTGGGAGCATTATTGACGAGGAGCATTCTGCACCCAATCTAGGCAAATAGGCAAATGTATGCTATGCGTCATATTACATCTATTTCATTGTAAAATTGATAATTAATGCAGTACATGCGTACCTACCTTCGTTTTAGTTTTTAGTCCACTATCCCAGGTACAACAATGTCGTATATGTACCATGTTTTGGTGTTGGTCACCACAACAACTGAATGACACACGAGTGGCATAGTCACAGTTCACAGCCAAAATAATGAGTTACTACATTATTATTCGGAAAGACTCTAGCCATCAAATTCGATTAAATTTATCAAAAGTTTGTCCCCAATTAAATGGTATCAATATCAAATAAATAAGCTCGTGAGTCCATAGATAATAAACATCAAAATTGCTTACTGAAGGTTCAAGAGAAAATCGTCAAAGGCACATGTTTGTACTGCGGTACTGCGCTACCACGGGTTGGGGCAGAGCTTGAGATTTCAAAATACATAATAGAAGGTGGGTTAACAAGCAAATTAGGTCATGCCTACAGTATTTCTAAAGTTTTTTGCGATGGATATGCTCCATTTAGGATTTTCAACCGAGTTTCTTAATACTTCATTTATGTATGCTGAGATAAGACAGTGCTCCCTACCTCCTCTCCCCAGAAAAAAGGCTCTGTTCCAGGCATAGGTTTTGGTGTGAAAGCCCGGGCTGTAGAGTCACTTGAGAAAAATGTAAAACACAAGAAAATGATAAATGCCAGATGATCTTACGGCTGACCGACCCTACCTGCGTGGAGTTACTTAAGCCAAAGAAATGAAGATAGATAGTCTCAATGGGACCATAGATTATGCGCTCTCCGAAAAATAAAAAAAGTAGAATGAACCTAGGATTCTAGGATCTATGAAGAGATAAAACAGTATAGCAAAAAAAAACGTGAATAATAAATAATAATTACATTACTCTCAAGTTTCTAAAAATATGTATCGTCCAGGCCAAAGTCATCTCTACGTAAGTATGCGTAGAGAAGAGAGAAGCTTTCGGAGCTTTTTTGTTTCTTTTAGGTATTCTTTGTATGTATAGTAGAAGACATGGAAATGGAAAATGAAGTTAGTGGGAGTGTTAACTACGGGAATTGCTACCAGAAAGTAAGCATAATACGTGATTTAAAGTTATTACCCCTTTAAATTAAGGAAGAACAATCTGGAAGCACGTTGATCACACGCAGTGTGATCGTGTGATGACAGTATCAACACGCATTTTAAATTTTCCCAGTAATTGTAATGAAGTATGTATATCAAACTGGTTGTGTTATATTTCGAGACGGTACTATTTCTAGTTTTGCATATTTTTGAAAGTGATAATTTCTTGTTTTGACCTTGTTTGAAAATGTTAATTTCTTGTCTTATATCTTTGTGAAAATGCTAATTTCTTGTTTTGACCTTTTTGAAAATGTTTATTTCTTATTTTGACCTCTTTGAAACTCGTAGTTTCTGGTTTTGACTGTTTATGAAAATGTTATTTCTAGTTTTGATCGTTTTGAAAAAGTCAATTTCAAGAAAAAGGCAATTTTCTAAGGCATTCTTTCCATGGTTTCCGAGTTGGGAATAGGTTAAAGATTCTAACTAGTAAGTCGCATAGGTACGTTAATGATAATAAATTTAAAAAATGATTAAATTATTCGACTTCGAGGGAATCATAGTAAACACATTGTACTGGTACTTTCATACATTCATATATAATTTAAACAAAAAATTGGAAACTGGTCACCAGTTACTGGTGACACAACAACTTTATTACAAATTATATGTAGGTTAACTTGATGAATTAGCCAAAAGAACTAATGTAGCATCCGGGAAATTCATAAGCAAAACTTCTGCAGTAATATGAATAGGTTTGTAAGTCATGATTTGCTTGCGATTGGTGGAAACGTATGTTAGGATAGTTCCGTTGAAAGGCCCGCATGGATAATTTTTCAATAGAGGATAAAATACTGGCTGATGAATGACGTTCGTGTATTTCACCGTCCCAGGGATGTACAAATGATTCATATAACTGATTTCTATTTTTCGTAATTCCGCTTGTTCAACATTTGCAAAATAGGTTAACTTTCGTAAACAATCGGGTCTCGAGAAAATGTCAATAATATCATCATTTACAGTCCAAGTCTTGAAAATTTCAATAGATTCTTCATGTTGACCTTCTGGGAGAATGTGTACTTCACAAATTTTGTATCTATTAGGCTCCATTGGAGGACTGAGATTAATCTTTAAGCGAAACGGAACCGTACAGTCTGACCCTTCCTTCCTTGTTGTATTATCCATTACCATAATTACTTTACGCAATTGATTCGCTTCAAGTTTTATTGTGGCAAATTTTGGCTTCTTCCGTCTACATTTTTGTTCAATACCTATTCAAGTGATTTCAAACCAAATTAGACAATTATTGCTTAGTAATACAAATGAAAGTGTAACTTTTTCTTGTAAGTGTGTTAAGCATTGTTTCACAATGAATTATTACCAAAAAATACTGTCGTATGAAAGCGAAGAACATCACATTCCCAACATTCTTTAACAATCTGGCAAATAATTTTCTCCGTGGCTGGCTGAGTAAATTCAATTTCTTTGACAGTTCTGCTTACTAATACTAAGCTAACTGGCAATTTTTTCCGCAAATCTCCTACTGTCAGGTATTTTATGCGATTGAAAATCACATCTGCGTCATTGAGTGCTGGTTCTGTTTTTGACTTTAGCTCTGCTTTGCTTCTCCAAGGTAATTTAACTCCGGAGCTCCACAGTCTGGATATGTTTGTATCACTGAGTGTTGCATTGAGAATAAAATGTGATGTGATCATTGCATTCCAATTTTTTGATACAAAGCGACATTTTAACAATTCAGGCTGATCCAAATGTTTTAAAATGCTGCACAATACCTAACCCAAACAATACAATTGAACATAGCATTAGTCCAACAAGGTAGGTGTACATGAAAAATGAAAGGTAACATGCGTACAGCAATTTACCGACTTGTAGAGGATACATAATGAGGTTTTTAAATGTATTTTTGGGTTAAAAGCAAAATAAGACGTTCCAAAATGCCTAAAAGGAAGTTACCTCATTTTGCATCTTAAGGTAAGACACGCTATATGAATAAATACAAAATAAAATTAAGAAACAACTTTAAATAGGCTAGTATACTTTGTCGGGAAGAGTCTTAAGCAAATACGGCGGTTTCGATTTAGCCATTTTAGCGGCCATGCATAAAAATGATCTTCCAGGGCAAACTGGAGAAAAATTCCGGGGAAAATGCAAGTCTGCGTCTCTCCTTTTGTCCTTCTACTGCTCTCACTCAGAGGATTACTGTTGAATTGCGCGTTACTTTTTTGGTATAGATCAGCCGTGTGAAAGTAGATAAGTACCTATGCAAGAATTATCTACATCAAAGCAAATGCAATTTTGTATTACGTATCGTTTGTAGTATGTAGAATCAAAAACTGTGAGTTGATTACAAATTCCAAGTATTTCAAAATTTCATTCCGTTTCCATTTACTTGCGATTTTATGGACGCTGCTGTAGTAATTTAGAGTATTCAGATCAGTTATGAGTCTAAGTTAATTAAGTCTAAAGTTAGATGGCACAATATTTTCAGTGATATAGCTATATCTAAGATATGTTTACGGGTACGAGCAATTAAATCACACTAATTGCAGTAACGAAGTCAGACAAGGTATTAGGTATAACAAAATTACAGTTTGCAGGTTGCAGTCATTACTAAATTATTTCTGTTCAACTAGTTAAACAATAAAAGCACTGAATTGATTGCAGGAAAGCTTTTAATCACTTTTTACATAAGATGTCCGGCGCCAGGATTAGGAATGCGTATTTTGAATTACATACGAATAGGATGAAAGCGAAAGCTGCAAAACAAAAGTGCAAATCCTGCTGATTTCATTTTTTTTCAAAAGCCGAGACCAGCCGAGAGTCGACTATACTATTAATTCTGTGTTCTGTGTTCTATAATATTTTACTATCTACTAGTCTACTACTGTTCTATCATCTACTGTGTTCGTGTTCAATAGCTGGCGTTTTTTTTAGATTATTGCTAATACTACTACAAAGCACAACGGTATAATAATAAAATTATTATGAATATTATGCATAATAATTAAATTGTTTTTATAAAATTTCTGTTTCCTCTTGACTTCCGGAATTTCAACACAGATTTACCACCATCTACGACCACAGTTCCAGAAGAAAAATCCATGACGATGTATCTTACAACTAGAGCATTATAATACTGTGTAATAATCTGTAATGTAAATGTAATATATCTTGTATTAAAAAGTATTAACATTGTAAATTTTAAGACGCTTACAATTTTAAATGCTATTGTAAATACAATTAGCATATTACTAAATTAATCTTATTACAACACAATAATTATTTTAGTATTGTAAATTGTACCTAGGATAACATAATTATGATTATGCTAGGTGTTTCTATTCGTTAGCATCAAAACATAATTTTTATAACAACTCGCCATTAAACCTCAGTCACTTTTCATTTCACATTTAACGGCCCGTTCTCAATTAGGCACTTCCCCATTAATATTAGTATGAAGTTCAGTGCAATTTAAAAAATAATGCGGTTTTAAAAATTGGAATGAATTTTACAATAACCTACAGTAAGTAAATACGATCACAAAATAATTAAAAACAATAAACGTTTAATTATATTTTTGTATCTTTCAGAGCATCTTCACGGAAAGACTAACAACTGCGGTTTGGAAAGCGCTGAACTATGAATACAAAGACGTTGTAGTTCCGAATCTTCAATCTTCGGAAGATCAATTTTTCTTTCCAGAAAAACATTCTGTTGACATCGGTTAAAGTCGCCCGGTTCTTTAATTTTTAACTCCGGAAAGAAAGGTAAGGTGTTAATTTGCAATTAATTTTGTATTTATGGGATACTTTTATTGTTCCATTCTACGGGCAAAGGGGAATAAATTTTTGTCTTTGAAAATAATTTTTAGTGTACGATTGAAGAACTGTGCCTGTGATTGCTGTCCGAGGTCCCATCATCCAATATTTTATTGTCATCCTTCAACCTTCATCTTTCCAGTTTAATTGTTTTTAAGACAGGAAGGCGGATGACTGTTGTGGCTGTACTATGAACTACTATTGAGTTTACCTGCAGATATATTTTTGACGGGCATTTCGTTGTCCTACCTACCTACATTAAAAGTGATACAATGGTAGTCGGATAGCTCAAGACGTCAAGACACAAGACTTTCAACTTTTTAGTTGTGTAGTCCGTCAGCGTTGAATGTTACCATCCAGTATTGTTCATTGAACGTGATCAATTATAATATAATACTGAATATGGGAACTAGTCACTTGGGGATTGCTGGACGGTGAAAATCGTGTGTGGAATGACGTTATGACCGTCTTATTCGGTGCTGATTAAGAAAATCACCGTTGACATTGTCCTTGACCTAACGAAATCAGTATTTTGTTATTTAGCAGTAGTCATTTTCTAATCGTATTTCATTAATTGTCAGTTGTCAGTGCTGTCGGAATCGCATTGTTGCCTGAACGTTTACCTACCTACCTTCTGTTTTTCCAAGTACCAAGGAAGGCTGTTTTATATAGAAAGTCAAAAGTGTAGTGATTTGTGAAATTAAAGTTAATTTCAAAAATCAAAAATGGACGAACTTGGGTGTCCACGTTGCAAAACGACCAAGTACCGAGTACCTTCCTTGAAGCTAATGGTCAACCTCTGCGGTCATGCACTATGTGACAGTTGTATAGAGCTACTGTTCGTTAAAGGTAAGTGCAACAAATAAAATTTTTTGCATAGATTTATATTCTATTATAGAGTAGGTATGTCGGACACACCATGAATTTTTCAAAACCATAATAAGACACTTGTATTTCGGGGGTATTTTAATCCCCCAATCCTAATCGAGCAAAGTGACAGACTGTTGGTAGTTTTTTATTGCAACGGACCTTCTTGAAGGATTCAACTTTCAACAATATACGCCTGAATTTTGGTATTATAGGTCAAGTTGAAAGCGTTGGGACACAATATATTGTTATGTATTTAGATAGACTAACTTTGACTAATACCTGGATTTCACTTGCAACTTTATCCATGGTAAACTTTAATTATAGTTAGTTTATCAATGATTAGTGTGCGAAATTCGCACTAACCATGGGTATAAACGACGGTTAGTGGGGATAATCACCGACAACTTAACTATCGTTAAAGTTAATCTTGGTTAAGCCTGCAAGTGAAATCAAGGTCTAATAACAAACAGCATTTAGAATAAAATGGTTGCTGCAAGTGTGTAAACCATAAACTAATATACCTATTTTATTTTAATTACCAATAAAAATTAGGTAGGTAAATAAAATATACGGAGAAGGCTTCTAATGGTAGTATACTTGTGTAACTGTGGTCGCTTACAAAAAAACAACGACAGAAACAATTTTCTCAGGCAGCTCTGTATGCACTTGATAGAGTTAAGCCTCAGAGTGCTTTGGGTGTGATTTGTTTCAGGAAAGTTTGAAAACTCATATGGGACTATTAGAACGAAGCGTATCCCAAAACTGTGAAAACAAGTTCGTTTTCTCCAGTTTTCAGGGTGAAACTGGAAACGTAAGAAATGACTAATGCACTCACAAGCAAAGTACGTTTGCTGACGCCTCCTGATTTTCATGAAAATTTTTGTACAGGTAGGCATTGACCTTAGTAGCT
>JAQFZC010007461.1:0-11188 GCA_034695205.1 Dicyrtoma fusca | reverse complement strand
CCCGCGTACTGTTAGAGACCCGCGTATTATTGGAGACCCGCGCATTATTCCATTCAGGCCCTCGGACCCCCACGTACTATTAGAGACCCGCGTAGTAAAAGAGGATTTACGGTATATGTAGGTACTAGATATGTATGCACACTAGCATTATAGGCAGTAATAGCACCCTCGTAAATCTGCCAATTGCAAACTCTTACAAGTTGCTATTTACACTTGTTAGTCAGTTTGTCCGACAGTGTGTCGATTGACAATGCATTTCCCACTTAATCTTTATTTATCTAGTATGTACATTTAATCTCGTGCTATAGTGTAACCTTTTCAGAATAGGAACTGGGTAACTATGGAACGAATGCGTAACGAAAATGTTTGTTCTACAAATAGACTTTTTCAGTACGGTCGAAACAAGAAATTATCATTTTCGAAAAAGTCAAAACAAGAAATTAGCCTTTTCATAAAGGTCGAAACTAGAGTTCATCATCATCATCATCACTATCAAAAAGATAGAAAAAAAATTAGACATTTTATCTTTTCAAAAATGTTAATGATTTAATCACCAAAATATTCTCTCTTCTTTTGTTAGTTGTTACTTTTAATTCACAGAATTTACCATGATACAAAATAGGAAAAGCAGCATTTGAATCATCTACATACACGTTTTAAATTCATCCACAACATGTGTTAATTTACTTCCATTGCAAAAGCTTCCGTCGTTTAAATCTGTCAACGAACTACTAGAAAAAAACTTGGATTTAATGAAAACTACTGGCAGATAATTATGCAATGTACATTAGATTATGAATAGAAAGACATTATTTCTCATCTCATGATTTTATTTATATTTTTTGAATCTGTAATCGGACATAATAAGGCTAGTAAAATAATAATAATTTAAACTCGAGTTCTAATGCAATAATGTGAGCGTTTAGATTTTTAATGTCAGTTTTAATGTTCTGTTCTGTATAGCGAACTTGGCGTCATTACTGTTACCGAGGGCAACGGGAGCATCGCGGCTACGACAGTTTAATAAATTACTGAAATTCGAATAAACAAATTGTTGGAATAATAAAAATGATGTAAAGTCTAATAAAAATAATTAAGTGACGGTTGGTCATTGCTATTTCTCACCATTATTATTGATTCTCGCTGCTCTGCTATTGAGAGATCACTTTTTCTCTACCTTGCTATTTCACTGTTGTGATTGTGAATATTTGTGATTTGTGAACAATGTGAACTCATATCGAATGCTAATACTATTTCATTATTTTGAATGTGCTATTTCTGAATAATAAATAAATAATTTAATATTAACCAGCTCGGTTAATTCTGCTTTATTTAGTAATTTGCAGCTAGAAAATTGCTATCGCTAACGTCTGTCACAACACCGCTGAATTTATCGTCGTGAACAATTACTATTGATTTTTGATTTTGCATTGCATCGATTAACATCAGTTAGTAAACGAGTTTCATCTGTTTAAGTGACAATTTTAGAATTAATTGAATATTTTGTACCAAAAAATGGGGCCGTGTCCCTGCCGTAAGAAATTACTATCTCTTTACTGTGCTATCCTTCCGATTGGCATTCTAACTACATTATTGCTAATTCAAGCTTTTGACAAGTTTTATAGTGACACAAAGCCAGACTTGACTCCGACTCATTTGAACATTGTTCAAAACGTTACCTTTACCGTTCCAGACACGATCTACAGTGCCAAACTAAACCATGTTGAAAGAAACAGACTGGGCTTTGCGATCCAACCAGAATTTCAAGTGAAACCCCAGCCATGGCAGAAGATTTTGTTCGAAAAACTCAAACTTCCAGTCGTCAAGAGCCCTTCACTTTTTAGCTCCCTTTTTAACTCGATCTCAAAGCCCCCTCAGCAGGGGGAAATATCAGAAGAGGGTAAAACACAAAAACGAAAAAAAGTTTTAATGTACAGCAAGCCATCTTGGGGAAATTTTACTTCCTGCCCGAAAGACAAAAACAAAAATCCAGAATTTTCTTGTGATTTCATTGACAAGATGGAAATAATGGGTCCAAATATCTCTAGGGATTTTGATGCCATATTTGTGTACGGTGTTTATTCAAGCAATGGCCTCGTTGGCCTTTCATTTGAGGAAAATTCGACCTTGAAAAGGCCTCCAAAAATCATCTACTTCACATTGGAATCCCCATTTCCTCCGAATACTTTTGTGATGCAAGCTGATTTCAAATTTAGAAATGAAAGTAGAGCGTATTTGGCATCGTACTGGAGGGGCTCAGATATTTACTCGCCTTATTTTAGATACGAGAGTCTAGAACGAAATCTCCTTGGTCAAAGGGACAAAAACTATGCTTTGGGCCGGTCTAAAATGGCTGCTGTAGTTGTGTCAAATTGTTCTCCAAATAATAATCGCATGGGCCTCGTGAAGGAACTTCAAAAATATGTTCAAGTTGACGTCTTTGGCAGTTGTGGGACGATGGAGTGTCGCAAGAGGGACTGCTTCACTGAGATCAAGAAAAATTACAAGTTTTACTTGGCCTTTGAAAATTCCAATTGCAGGGACTACATCACTGAAAAATTGAAAGTTAATTCATATGGGTATTGTAATGGTTTTTTTAAATACATTTATTTAACATTTTAAAAGCTGTAATATATCTCGTTTTACATTTTTTTGAAAACTGAAATTTCTAGTTTTGACCTTTTTTGAAAGTGACAATTTAGTTTTGACCCTTTTTTGAAAGTGACAATTTCTAGTTTTGACCTATTTGAAAGTGACAGTTTGTAGGTTTGACCCGTTTGAAAATGACAATTTACAATTTCTAGCGTTGATCTTTTTGAAAATGGAAATTTCTTGTTTTGACCTTTTTGAAAATGACAGTTTCTAGTTTCACCTATTTGAAAGTGAATATTTGTAGTTTTTACCTTTCCGAAAATGCAATTTCCAGATTTTACCTTTTTGATAATGCAATTTCAATTTTTGCCCTTTTTGAACATCGCCATTTTCAGTTTTGACCTTTCCGAACATCGCAATTTTCAGTTTTGACCTTTTCGAACATCGCAAGTTCTAGTTTTGACCTTTCCAAAAATGGGAATTTCTAGAGTTGACTGTTTTCAAAAATGTTAATGGTAATATAAAAGCATAAAGTATTTTCTACATTGCATGGCTTCCCAGTTACAAATCGGTTAAATTCTCCAAACATTTTTGATAAAAATGACTGACCAATTTTTTGCAGCAACGATCTGCTTCCAATAGTATTCGGAGCACATCCTTCGGACTACAAAGCGATTGCCCCTTTAAATTCTTACATTCACATCGAAGACTTTGAATCCATCCAGCAGTTGGGGGAATACCTTCATCTTCTGGATACGAATGACACCTTGTACAATAGTTACTTTACTTGGAAGGACCAAGGCTATTTTCCTACCTCGGAAGAGCGCATGTGTGAAATATGCGCTTTTTTACATGCTGACGATCCCAACAGATTAACTGCAGATGAAAACAATCCAAGACGGATTCCATATTTTAATGGAGATGACAAATATGATTTTCAAAGCTTTAAATGGAGTAGTCGTGATGGGCGCCTCTGCTTGCCATTTAATGAATGGTATTGGAATAAATGATTCTCGATTAATGTGGTAAGCAAAATTTGTTTGATTTTTAGAGATTATTTTGTTCGATTATTTTATTATTAGTAGTAACCGTCCTATGTGTGTTCGGCCCCTAAATGTGGTCAGTGAGCCGTCGGTGGCTGTCGTTTCTTAACCGGTAGTATCCTGATTTGCAGCGAAATATTTTTGATTTTCGGCGTGTTCACATTTAGGACCTGGGGTGACCACATTTAGGGCCCATTTGCAATTTCGTAATTTCTATGACATCCATTAATTGACAAGGTGTCCTTGACGCAGTTTGAGAGTTGAGACAACAAACTGCTATTAATTTTTGCCAACAATAAGAAATGTCTGGCGAGCATTTTGGTTTGCACGACATAGCTGAACGCGCTGCGCTGGCCTGGTAAAAAGATAGCAGCTAGTGCTGAAGTTCGACAAAAATTAAAGTGACCACATTTAGGACAGTTACTACTAATTGAAATAATTTCATCGGCATTAAAATATTACAATTAAAAGTGAATAAAATGATGATATTCAATTAACCTGCTATTTGGAACTAGGAAACCAAGGAAGGAAGGAAGTTTGTGCTTGAAAATATGTGTTTAGCCTAATAATTAACACTTTTAAAAACGTCAAAACTAGAAAGTAACATTTTGAAACAGTTAAAAACTAGAAAGCAGTATTTTTTAAAAAAGTTCAAAACTAGAAAGCAGTATTTTTTAAAAAAGTTCAAAACTAGAAAGCAGTATTTTTAAAAAAAGTTCAAAACTAGAAAGCAGTATTTTTAAAAAAGTTCAAAACTAGAAAGCAGCATTTTAAAAAAGGTCAAAACTTGAAAGCAGCAAAAAAAGGTCAAAACTTGAAAGTAGAATTTTCAAAAGTTAAAACTAGAAAGTAACATTTTTAAAAAGTTGAAAACTAGAAAGCACTATTTAAAAAAAGGTCAAAACTAGAAATTACAATTTTCAAAAATATGTAAAACTAGTAAATTAGATTTTTTAAAAAGGTCAAAACTAGTAATTCAGTTTCAAAAAGATCAAAATTGGCAATTCACACACTTTAAAAACGATCAAAACTAGTAGGTAATTTACACTCTCAGAAAGATGAAAAACTATTAATTTACGCTTTCAAAAAGATGGAAAACAAGTAATTTACGCTTTCAAAAAGATGGAAAACAAGTAATTTACACTTTCAAAAAGATGGAAAACTGGACATATTACCGATTCAAAAAGGTTAGAGAATTAAAATATCTATTTTGTGCCAGTAGTCATGCTTTGTGTACTAGTAGATGGGTTGTTGCTGGGTTAAATTAACAATACAAAACAGTCAACGTCAACAGTTGACAGTGCAAACATATTTATGATCATATTAGACCAGTGTGCCTACGACCTGCTGATTTTAGGTATCGTATAATATAATTTTACGTACTTATTTATGTGGTTTCAATCCTGAATCCTGACTTAAGCTTATTACCATTAAACACTATAGCAACTACGTAAACAAAAATTAAAAGGCTTTCAACTTTACGTAGAGCGTAAAAACCTTGATCGTTAGTTCTTATTGTTAGTTCTATTTCTATCATATGCATCAGTGTATATCAAGAAACTTTAAAGATAAAACAAAAGCAGAGACATCTCACTGTTTTGAGCTTGAAATGATAAAAGTCAGTAACTTACTACCAACAACATAATAATTACTCTACATTAATTGTTAGTTTGTTAGTATTCAATTAAATCTACGTGTGGTTTTACTACAATTCAACTACCTACCTGTGTTTCTGTTAAATTAAAAAGAGTAAAAGTTGTGAGAAAATTAGTTCGAAAAGAGTTTTTGAAACAATTATCGGTTGTAGGTAGGTCGTAGGTATACACTCTACCAACTACCTCATCAAAGTGAGTCCTATTTGCCGCATCATAATCGCAAAAAATAATCGCATCGTAATCGCATCATAATCGCATCTGGATCTCATCTTACACCCATCATAACCGCATCATGCAGCTTTTATGCGGTTATGATGGGTGTTGGATGAGATCCAGATGCGATTATGATGCGAATATGATGTGATTATGATGCGGCAAATAGGACTCACTTTTTGGCTCTTTTGATGCGTTTTTGATGTGGTGATTTGGTAGAGTGTAGGTAATTTAAGTCCCACCGCATCATGCTTATGTTGCGGTTAAGACGGGTGTAAGATGAGATCCAGATGCGGTTATAATAGGAATATCATTATTATGATGCGT
Source organism: Dicyrtoma fusca (assembly GCA_034695205.1). Classification (NCBI taxonomy): domain Eukaryota; kingdom Metazoa; phylum Arthropoda; class Collembola; order Symphypleona; family Dicyrtomidae; genus Dicyrtoma; species Dicyrtoma fusca. Next base: position 5,358 of record JAQFZC010007461.1, on the reverse strand, counting down.
TTATGATGCGATTTTGATGCGCAAATAGGACTCACTTTTTGGCAAAAATGATGCGATTATGGTGTGGTGAATTGGTATATAGTGTGCATACTGAAAATTGTATTAGGTATACTAGATACACTCTACCAAGTCCCATTAAAAATGAGTCCTGAAAACATCTGGAGCGCATCATAACCGCATCATGCCAGTATGATGCGGATGAGATGGGTGTAAGATGAGATCCAGATTCATTCATTAGGAGGTACCTCATCATAAACGCATCATTAGAGGATGATGCGGTTAAGATGGGTCTAAGATGAGATAGCAAAGTGCAGAGCCATAGGAGTGTTCCCCAAAAAGTCCGGTGCGGGTAAAAAGTCCTTCGGGAGGCATAACGTCCAGTGGAGGCAAATACGCCACGCCACTTACAAGAGACAATGAAACAGTCCGGTATAGGCGAAAAGACCGGTGGAGGTAAAAAGTCCGGTGGAGGCAAAACGTCCAGTAGAGGCAAAATGTTCAGTGCAGGCAAAATGTTCAGTGGAGGCAAAAAGTCCCAGGCCCAGCTAGGGTATCCCATAGATCGACTTTTTGCGGGCGTTTTACCTCCCAAAATAAATGTGTGCCTTCACCGGACTTTTTGCCTCTTAAAAGTGGCCTATTTGCCTCAACCCAACTTTTTGCCTCCCGTTGGACTTTTTACCCGCATCGAACTTTTTGGGATCTACTCCATTAGTTTATATGCATTTTTCCAAGTAGTAATGTCGGAAGAAACAAGCTGGCCGAATGCAGTATTCTGGGGGTCAAATTCGGCATTCGGCCGAATCATCCGGATTTTTGTCCAAGTCAGCCAAATCCGACTCACAAATGGTGGTCAAAGTTGGCGGAATCCCGAACAAAAAATTCAAGTTAGTTGAATGCCGACCTGGCCGATTCGCGTATTCGGCCGATAGTGTATGGATAGTCAGGCGAGCTAGCCCGAACAAAATATGCAAGCTAACCGAAATCCGAACGAAATATACTAGCTAGCGGAATACATGTGTGGGTAAAGTTGGCCGAATATTTCGGATTTTGTCTAAGCCGAATACAATAGTTTTATTTTATTTTTTCCTAAACTATTTTTTGATAATAGTGTAAATCTATATAGGTACATCATACATGTAAATAGCATAACTTCGTGAAACTGTCCGAACGTGCCGCCTACTTGGCCACTTGAAACTAACAACTTAAAATGGTTTAGCATAGAATTACTTAAATGTTCAGAAAACCGTGTGTGATCCATAGTGTGAAGTAGAATATTATTGTGTTTACTCCTTTTACCATTTTCGAATAACTTTATTTAGGTGCGAGTGTGAAAACACAGTTTAGGAAAAAACAAAATAAAAGTAGCATTCGGCTAACTTCGACAAAGTCCGAATTATTCGGAAAATGCCCGACTTTAGGCTGCTATAGTTTGTATATTTTGTTGGGATTTTGACCAGCTTACATATTTTGTTCGGCCATTTTTGCATGACTATCCGAACGCTATTCGGATTCGGCCAGGTTGGACAATTCGGCATTTGGCTAACTTGGATTTTTGGTACGGAATTCGGCCAACGTGGACCACCATTTGGGTGTCGGATTCGGCTAACTTGGACAATAATTATATTTATTAAATTATTTGTACATGTGTTTATTGATTTGGAAGTTTCATAATATTTAGGATGTTGTATGTGTTCTTTGGCTATGTTGTTATGTATACGTATTATCATATTATTATTTATATGTATTATTATGTTGGAAGCATCCAGTCCAACTCAATCTCTCAACGACTCAACTCATCTGACGCTGATGGAAGAAGTTTGAAGTAGTGAATAACTGAATGTATTAAATTATTTGTAGGTACGTATTTTTATTGATTTTTAATGTTTGATTTTAAATTGATTTTTTAATGTCGACGGCTAGTTCTAGTCTTACTGATTCATGATTCGAAGCTAGATTTTCGAAGCTAGAAGTTGTTAAGAATTAAACCTACCATTTAAATTTTAATAATATTAAATATAATAAAAATGTTATTTGTAGAGCATAATTTGTATTTTTGTGCAGCATGTTTATTATTGTTCGTCATACTTAATATTTGTATTCGTCTTAATTAATATTTTTATTTATTATAAATAATATTTTTACTCATCATATTTAATGGTTCATTAATTCGTCATAGATGCATCAAATAAAATGAAAAATAAATCATTTGGATCTCATCAAAACCGCATCAAGTAGGTTACAGGGATTCATATGGTCTGCATCATATGTTTAAAAAATTTAGCATTAAGATCGCATCATATTTGCCAAAAAAACGCATCACATGATGCGGTTTTAATGCATCAAATAGGACTCACTTTTTGGCACTTTTGATGCGTTTATGATGAGTTCCACATGCGGTGATTTGATAGAGTGTACCCTCATACTGTGTAAATCTGCAAATTGCAAAATCTTACAAGTTGCTCCTTACCTACACTTGTTAGTCAGTTTGTCCGACAGTGTGTCGATTGACAATGCATTTCCCACTTATTCTTTATTTATCTACATTTCATCTCGTGCCATAGTGTACACATGTATATAACCTTTTCGGAAGCAGAACTTTGTAACTATGGAAAGAGTGCGTAACAAAAATGTTTATTCTGCAAATAAACCTTTTCAGTATATACGTTCTAAACAAGAAAATAACATTTTCAAAAAAGTCAAAACAAGAAATTAACCCTTTTAAATCAGTCAAAACTAGACATTTACATTTCCAACAAGGTCAAAACTATAAATTGTCTTTTTCAAAAAAGTCAAAACAAGAAATTAACATTATCAAAACAGTCAAAACAAGAAATTATCATTTCCAAAAAGGTGTAAAAAAAACTGGATATTTTATCTTTTCAAAAATATTAAGGATTTAGTCATCAAAATTTTCTCTATGCTACTTATTTGTAATTTATTTGATGTAATAAGCGAACATTTTGTTCGTAAACTTACAAAACTACAATAAACAACAAATTGTCGATAATTGCAGATATTTTTTATTACATTTTGAACATAATTATTCATACTTAAATATCCCACATACGTAATTCCATCATGCATTAGCAACAATTGCTCTGGTTCAACAACAAAACTATAAAATTCACTCTAGTGATAAAGTTGAACGATTTTAAAGCAAAAGCTACTGTTGTTAGTTGTTACTTTTAATTCATAGGATTTACCATGCCAGAAAATACGAAAGGCAGCATTTGAATCATCTATATGTACATACACATTTTAAATTCAGCCTCAACATCTGTTAATTTACTTCCATTGCAAAGGCTTCCCTCGTTTAAATCGGTCAACGAACTACTAGAAAAAAACTTGGATTTAATGAAAACTACTGGCAGATAATTATGCAATGTACATTAGATTATGAATAGAAACACATTCTCACTTCATGATTTTACTTATATTTTTTGTATCTGTAATCGTACATAATAAGGCTAACAAAATAATAATTATAATCTGAACTCGAGTTCTAATGCAATGTGAGAGTGAAGTTTTTAATGTCAAGTTCTGTACAGTGAACTTGGCGTCATTACTATTGATTTATTGCATCGATTCACATCAATAAGTAAAAAGTTAACGAGTTTCATCGGTTTAAAAGTGAAAATTTTAGAATTAATTATTATTTTGATATTTTATACTAAAAAATGGGGCCTTGGCCCTGCCGTAAGAAATTAGTGTCCCTTTACTGTGCTGTCCTTACGACGGGCATTCTAACAACATTATTCCTAATTCAAGCTCCTGACAAGTTTTCTAGTGACTCAAAGCCACAATTAACTGATGTTAACCTTGTTCGAACCGTTACCGTTACAAACACGAGCTACAGTGCCAAACTAAACTATCTTGAAAGAAACAGACTGGGCTTTGCCATCCAATCCGAATTTCAAATTGAACCCCAGCCATGGCAAGAGCTTTTATTCGAAAAGCTCAAACTAACAGTCAAGGGCCCTTCACTTTTTAGCTCCCTTTTTAACTCGAACTCAAAGCCCCCGCAGCAGGGGGAAGCAAAAACACAAAAAGTAAAAAGAGTTTTAATGTACAGCAAGCCAGAATGGGGCGATTTTATTTCCTGCCCAAAAGACAAAAACAAAAATCCAGAATTTTCTTGTGATTTTATCGACATGATGGAAATAATGGGTCAAAATATCTCGAGAGATTTTGATGCCATATTTGTGTATGGTGTTTATGCAAAGAATGACCTTGACCTTCCTTTTGAGGCAATTTCGACCCAAGAATCGACCTTGAAAAGACCTCCAAAATTCATCTACTTCACATTGGAATCCCCATTTCCTCCAAATCGTTTTGTAATGCAAGCTGATTTAAAATTTAAGAATGAAAGTAGAGCTTATTTGGCCTCGTACTGGAGGGGCTCAGATATTTACGCGCCCTATTTTAGATATGAGAGTTTAGAACGAAATCTTCTTCGTCAAAGGGACAGAAACTATGCTTTGGGCCGGTCTAAAATGGCTGCTATGGTTGTGTCAAATTGTTCTCCAAATAATAATCGCATGGGTCTCGTGAAAGAACTTCAAAAATATGTTCAAGTTGATGTCTTTGGTCGTTGTGGGACGATGGAGTGTCGAGAGAGGGTCTGCTTCCCTGAGATCAAGAAAAATTACAAGTTTTACTTGGCCTTTGAAAATTCAAATTGCAGAGATTACATCACTGAAAAATTGAGATTTAATGCCTATGGGTATTGTAATGCTTTTTTTTAAATAATGGAAGGCCGGGCAAACACTCCAAAACCGGGCAAAATGTCCAAGCAGGGCAAATAATCAGTCGCATTGCAATGGCCGCGTGGATTATTTGCTCTGCTCGGACGTTTTGCCCGGTTTTGAAGTTTTTGCCCGGGTCGCATTATTTGCCCAGCCTTCCATTACATTGATTTAACATTTTTGAAGCGGTAATAATTATATCTCGTTTTACATGTTTTTGAAAACGGAAATGTTTAGTTTTGACCCTTTTTTGAACGTGACAATTTGTGGTTTTGACCTTTTTGAAAAAAGGTAATTTCTAGTTTTAACCTTTTCGAAAATGACAATTTCTAGCTTTGACCTCTTTGAAAATAACCATTTCTAGTTTTTGACTTTTTTGAAAATGTCAGTTTTCAGTTTTGACCTTTTTGAAAATTACAACTTCTAGTTTTGATCTTTTTAAAAAAGGCAATCTCTAGTTATATGGCCTTTTTGAAAAAAGGTAATTTCTAGTTTTAACCTTTTCGAAAATGACAATTTCTAGCTTTGACCTCTGAAAATAACCATTTCTAGTTTTTGACTTTTTTGAAAATGTCAGTTTTCAGTTTTGACCTTTTTGAAAATTACAACT
>JAQFZC010007460.1:0-11188 GCA_034695205.1 Dicyrtoma fusca | reverse complement strand
TAATTTAAAATGTATTTTATTATAGTTTGAAATAATTGTTTCATAGGTTATACTGTGGCCTAAATGAATAGCATGATTTAAAGCAGATTTCTGGGCTAGTCCGTGTAGTTTTGTTCTTCCATCCCAAGTATTGCCACTTTTAATAACCATTTTTCGAATATATTCCCATAACGGGACAAACTGGCTGCAATTAAGAAAATGATTGAGTTTAGGGTTAGGAATTTAGTAATTTCACCGTTTTGAAAGGGTTAATTTATAGAATTAAACACTTGTAAAGCATTCTATCCATGATTCCCCAGTTCCTAATAAGTTAATTGTAGTCATTTATAGCTAATTATGAATAAATTTCCACTGCTTTTTATTCCTTTGTGTTTTTTAGGTCGCAATCTTTGAACTCTTTGAGGCGGGTGAGCAGATTATTTTTACGGCTGAAGAAAACCTGGGCGTTGATTCACCTATTTAAAACCATATTTGGATTAATTTTATTGAACCATTTAAATTTTAAAACCACAGAGCAATGATCCTTAACTAAATTCAAAATGTTTAAGCATGCTGATGCTTCAAGCTAATTATTAATAAAAATGTTTTGCAGTGTGTAAAGTGCCCTGATTCCGTCAATGCAATGCGATGAGCCCCATTCTTACAATCACAATGGATTTATGGATATTTGATTTTGATTTTGATTGATGCTGTGTAGTTGTTGAATTTATGTGTATTATAATGTGGGGCATAAATCATGACGGGGACTGTCTGCTTGAAATGGGAAAGAAGGGAGGAGAGGATGTTGGAAGTAGACGGAAAAAATCTTGGGAAGTTCCCTCCTCTTCTGTAGCTAATCTACGTGCGGAGACTGATGACGTAATGACGATAGACTCTGGACGATAATTCTCTTGTAAAGTTTGGCTCAACTTTTCCCCAGCAAATGAATTAAATGTTGGAAAGAAAGAAACATTGAGTACCTGTATGTTTTTTACGCAGCCAACTTTTCTCCGCCTCTGCCATCAATCCTACGTCTCGGGAAGAGAATTTAGCTAAAACTATGTTTCCAGCACCCAACAGGCCCGGCTGCAGTAGCGTCGAAGGCTGTGTAAAGGCCATAAGGCAATGGTTTGTAATGGGTAGATATTCCAACGGTTAATGTGAGTTCAAAAGTTTTTTTCAAAATTGCAAGTGTTTCAAAGCGTGGCGTGGTTTCAAAACGTGTCAATTTATGGGGTACAAACATTTCAAAATGGTTAGTTTTAAAAAATTCGTTTCAAAACTGGCGAATTCTTGGAAAGCTCACTTTTTCAAAAGACGTTATATTTAAAAATGGTTTTAAAAAATGATAGCTTCTTCAAAAACACAACTTCCAAACTTAAATTATTAGTTTTTAAAAGGGAATGGCTTTTTAAATGATCAAATTATGCAAAAAGTACTTTTCAAAATGAGCAGTTTTTAAAATTTGGTCTTAAAACTGGTGAATTCTTGGAAATCTTCCTTTTTCAAACGACACAATATTTAAAAAATGGTTTTCAAAATTAGTAGATTCTTCAACAACACGATTTCCAAATGTAAATTGTTACTTTTTAAACCGGACCGACTTCTTAAATGAGGGAATTATCCAAAAAGTTCTTTTCAAAATGAGCAGTTTTTAAAATTTGGCCTCAAAATTGGTAAATTCTTTGAAAACTCACTTTTTTAAAAGACACAATATTTAAAAATGGTTTTTAAAGTTAGTATTTTCTTCAAAATCACTTTTCAAACTGGTAAATAGTTTCCAAACTGCCCTTTTAGAATGAACAAATTATGCAAAACTTCCTTTTCAAAATGAGTTATTTTTAAAATTTGGTTTAAAAACTGTTGAATTCTTTGAATTTGCAGTAGGTCTCTGTTTTGCAAATGACACATTTTACAAACTGGCAATTTCTTTAAAGCAAAGTTATCCTTTCTGTGGCCTTTCTTCAAAAGGTGCCGTCTTTTCAAACCCAACTTTTACTCTTTCCTTGAAGATGCATGGCACCGCCACTGAAACCGCCAATACATTTTGTTGAGTGGCAGTGAGCGTGCCAGCCATGAGGCAGTGCAGAGCAGTGCAGTGTGGGTCTCGACTGTATGTTGTACATACCTACTTGCCCATGGAATTCTCTTCTTCATCTGCTCATCTGTTCAAGATGCAGAGAAGCAACCAGTGAATACTGATATTGCGAGGATTGTGTGTGTGAAATCCTCCAGTACTGGTGCATATGGCTGAAGAAAAGGAATGCGTCCTCATCCGATGCAATCCAATCTAAATCCATTTCCCTTATCTTTCTTCCTTCACTTCCCTCGCCAATTCTCCAGTCTTTTTCCTTCGGTCTCCGTCTTTCTCGGCCTCAGACTTGAGACTTGAGACCCGTCACTGTATCAGTCCATACAGCTCCAAGCCTCCCAGTCGCCTAGTCTACAAGCAGCCCATCCAATGAGTGTGGTGGCTATATGCATAGCTATACGCTATGCTATGCTATGCTATGACTGCCAGTTCCACAGTTGAATGAATTTAAAGCCCTTGTGTACAAGCGGACGAGGGAATGCACAGAGAGATACACACTTTCTGGTTTGGGGCTTAGCAACTATTACGTATTATTTCGCCACTTACTTACCAGTTACATAAATACGTGCCAAGGGTAAACCGGCTTTAATGAATAGAAACAATATTTTATTACATTCTGCATTTTTTAGAGACGTATTTATTGTGATTTTGCTTCTTTCAACGTTGTAGTTTTAGGGTCTACACTTTTTTAAAACTGACTATACAATATACAACTATGATGTTTTGCACCAATCGAACTTACAGACTTGCCTGAAAACGTCTAAAGACCATAACACTCATTTTTTAAATGGGTAAAATCCTTTTTTAAACACTTTAAAAATATGGAAGTACCCTGATTTATACTTTTTGAAAACGTCATTTTCTTGTTTTGACCTTTTTGAAAGCGTTAATTTCTCGTTTTGACCTTTTTGAAAATCAGAAAATGTTAATTTCTTGTTTAGACCTTTTTGGAAATGTGAATTTCTCGTTTTGATCTTTTTGAAAACGTCATTTTCTAGTTTTTACCTTTTTGAAACGTTAATTTCCTGTTTTGACCTTTTTGAAGTAGGTTGTTTTCATGGTTTCCCGGTTCCGAATAGGGTAAGCCTCCTTTTGGGCACTTATGCCTATAATGTGAGGTCAAATTTGGAAAGAGCCTTCCGTTTGGTGGGCATTGGGCTCTAGTCACGTCGTGTACAAAGTAGGCATTTATGTATTCACATGTAAGACAGTAGGACCTACAAATACACGGTGTACATAGGTATTTGCATTCGACTGGCTTGGCTACCATTTCCATTTCCATTTGACAAAAACCCAAACCCAAAAATGTCCAAACCATTCTCTCTCTCTCTCTCTCTCTCTCTCTCTCTCTGACAAACTTTTTGTTTTACCAATGGATAAATATCCTTCGGAGTCAACTAAACTTTACCACAGTCACCTCTAACTTGCATTTAGTGAGTTCTTTCCCTTTTGAGAGTGGAATTTTATTTGGTCGTACATATGCGCATACAAGCCATAGAGGGAATAGGATTATAGGCAGTTAAATGGCTCACCTATACACAGATGCTCATAAGATACACCAATAGCCATACACATCCATTACGACACAGTGTTTTAACACATTAAGCTATAATCGCACCCCTGCTATACCCCATTTACGGATGCTCTCGAGTCGGTATACCCATTATTATATCTGTTTGCACTTGTGGAGGAAAGGAAGGGAAAAAAAGGGCACTTTATACTATAGACTAATCGTAAGTGTAAGAAAACTACTTGTGTTGTATACTCAAAGCAATTTAGCTCAGGTGCGATCCATAAAGGACGTCTATCAAGGGGGAAGGAGAGCTTCAAAAGCGTGCAAACTGAATTTTTTTTAAAGCCCCACACGATTTGGATTTATCTCGTGTACAGATTTTCGATCCTTCCGATTTACTGTGAACAAACTATGTAATGGTAATAATGTTGGAAAAAAGGAAAAATGCACTGGGAAAATTATTCATTTAGTAATTTGATCGATGAGAGAGCCCTGTACAAATTAGGCAGTTTTTGTAGGTAGGCACTTGAAACTCCAAAAAGCATAATTATATTTCCCCCTGCTATCCCTGCCATGCTGCCCGCCTGCACGCTGCAAAGTATGTACTGTTAGTGCTGGCTCAATTTTGTATGCTAAATGGACCGTGACCGGGAGTGCCCAGTTATACATACAGGGAAATATTGAGAAAATTGAGAATTGGCTTTATGCTTTAGTTATGTGAATTCCGGTTGAATAAAAGAAGCAGTGTGCATTTGTGCAAAACTTTTATGTGTATAAATAAACACACTTTGAGAGGGTTAACTATAAAATATTTTTATGCAACTTTACTTTTTGTTCAAAGCAACACATTTTTTCTAAGTGGTAGTAACGCGTACAAACACATAATAGGTAGCTACTTTTACGAGGCTTTTATTTCTACAGAAACGCTGTTTATGTGCACTTTGCTAAAACTACAGTGTTTCTGTAAAAGCATGTTTTCAAAACATTAGTTTCTACAGAAACGCCTTTTTTTAAAACTGGAATTTCTACCAAATCACTTGTTTAAACCCCTAATTTCCAAAAAAAATACTTTTTAAAAACTTTACACTCTATAAAAACACTTTTCTAAAGCGTCATTTCTACAAAACAGCTTTTTTTAAAACTTGAATTTCTACCAAATCACTTTTTCAAACCACCAATTTCTAAAAACAACACTTTTTAAAAACTTTACACTTTATAAAAACACTTTTTTAAAGCGTAATTTCTATAAAACAACTGTTTTTAAACGTGAATTTCTCTCAAATCGCTTTTCCAAAGCTTCAATTTTGTTTCTGAAAAACATTTTTAAACGCTTAATTTCTATGAAAACACTTTTAAAACTGGAATTTCTATAAAACCAATTTGTCTAAAAGCCCAATTTTTCTAAACTGTTTAACTGTCAATGTTTTAATATAACTACACTTGTAAAAGATCAACACCTCAAAAAGTACCATAATTTCAAAACAAAATGCGTTAATAAACCAATTTAAACCTTCACAAATCATTGAAAAGTGTGTATATTGTAGAGACCCGGTGGCTAATCGGACGCTAACGGTAAATAATATTGATAATAAGTCCTGCACTGTACAGTCCCTTCCCCGCTATTAAAAGCCTAGCTTGCATTGCATTGGAGTAATTTTCGTTGCGGCCATTAGAGCTCAGCAAATGCATGCATACGTCGTAAAGGACAAAAAGTAAAATCGGTTCAAGTCATGCGATCCTCTCGCACATGCAATTTTCCTTCAAAGATAACAATTACGATTGTAGATTGCAGACTGGAGTCCCTACATCGGAGTACATAGTCAATCTTCAATAATGCTTTCATAACCAATACAATTCAATGCAAACGAACGTACATACTTTGAGGCATGAATATCCTGTGGTTTAAGTGAGCATGAACAGGTACGAGGACCGTGTAGGTAACGCCAAGGCAATAAATAACAAATCCAATTGTAGTTAGCTGTGACAATGCGAGAGTGAGAGTGATAGGGATCCTCACGATAAAGTTTCCAAGCCAAGTTAAATGGTTACACATTCGCGGATTTCTTTCTACATTTGTTTTAGACAATTAATTAGTTAAAATCCGTTAAAAACCATCACAAAATGGTGCCTATATAATTTTAACTGTCCAATTACTAAAGTTGAAGTTAATTAAATTGACAACCTTGAACCACTGTCCACAATACAATTGCAAACGACAGAATTTCTAGACGAGACCAAACGGGGACTGATTTTAAATACATTTCGTTACTGAAATAGCAAAATGGCCCTTCTGTAGCCCCATGTTTTAAAACAAATCCATTTGCAAATAAAAGGGGCTTCCTTCATACTGAAAAGCATTGCTAACTTGCGTTTTTTAAAGAGGCGAGATAAGGTGTTGAATGGATTTGCGAGGATACAAAATACCATTTTGGATTGCTTTTGAGAAAGTGTAAACGGCGCTATTTCCATGTTTTAACGAGATGCAAAATGACCTTATGAAGCGTTTTCAAAAGAGGCAAAATGTTCTATTTGAATGGTTTTGAAAGATGTAAAATGTACTATCTCCACGTTTTTGAAAAGGTGCAAAATGTCCTATTTGCACGTTTTCAAAAAGGTGGAAAATGTCCTATTTGCACGTTTTCAAAAAGGGGCAAAATGTCCTATTTGCACGTTTTCAAAAAGGGGCAAAATGTCCTATTTGCACGTTTTCAAAAAGGGGCAAAATGTCCTATTTGCACGTTTTCAAAAAGGGGAAAAATGTCCTATTTGCACGTTTTCAAAAAGGTGGAAAATGTCCTATTTGCATGTTTTCAAAAAGGTGCAAAATGTCCTATTTGCATGTTTTCAAAAAGGTGCAAAATGTCCTATTTGCACGTTTTCAAAAAGGTGCAAAATGTCCTATTTGTACGTTTTCAAAAAGGTGCAAAATGCACTGATTACATATTTTTAAACTTTGCAAAATGCTCTATTTGCATTTTTTTCAAACTAGTTCCAAATATACATATATGCTGTATATACACAGTTTTGAAAAGTGCAAAAAGTACTGCTTACTCTTTTTTTAAAATGCGTAAAACGTTCAAATGTGGCTACAAACATTTACTGGTACGATATACTTGTACATATGCTTGTACCTATATTAAAAACCTGACGTGAACCACTTTGCTTGTAATGGAACTTAATGAAACTTGCTAGATTTTGCTTCTTCATTAAAGCTACACGCCTTATTATCTTCCAAGCATTACAGCATGCAGACCCGCAGTACTCGTGTATGTATGTATGAATCCGCAGAGCTCTTGAAATGAAAATGAAGGACGGTGTCTTTATAAGATTCATTTGGATCGTACATAAAGAAGATTCAACGCTCGAAGCTTGCCTCCACTGACTAGCAGTGACTTGAAGGAAGGGAACCCGTCGACCAAGCAGAAGAAAACGAAGAAGAAGGAAAGCCAAAAGCAAGACCAAGTCTATGTAAAGACAATTTACCTAAAAGGCCATAATACTGTAATGGAATGGAATAGACAAGAGACGTGGACGTACATACGGAGCCATTCTGATTGCTTGTCTTGTTTTTACAGAAGTAAATTACTTGTTCTTTTACGGAAAGTGGAAGTCAATTTGAGCTCGTGCTGATGTGATGAACTGACGTATGTATTCACGATCCACTCACTAACACACTCTTCACTCGTTTCCTTCCTCTCGGTGCATATTTATGTGTACACATGCATTCTGTGCCGGTGCCCAACGTCAAATTAAGTGTTCGTCTAGTGAGGACGTAGCTTTCGTTTCCCTGGGCTCGGCTGTGTACTATGTATGTACTACTAATATGTGCATGAGTAGAATGAACCAACTTTATTTTATTTTTAAAATTAAATTAAAATCTCAGCATTACTTACAAACTTACAACGCATTCTCGCCATGGAATAAAGTGAGACACACTGAGTTTTCATTCATTTAAAAATTCATGCCAGAAATAAAAATCAAAGCCTAACCTCAAATCAGTAGAGCTTAGAGATTGCAAATGTTGCTGTGCTGTAGGCAATGCAATGTATGTGTACATAGAGTGTATAGGTAACGGTCTACAGTAGAAAGTGAGAAATTTACAATAAAAAACAAAAATTACTTAAATTACTCTCAAATTTACATATTTTCGTTTTCATGAAAGTTTTAGTTTACAATCAATAGGCGGTTTAAAAAAGGGATTTCAAAATTATGAATTTTTTAAAACCTGATCTTTTCGAAATGGTATTATATCTAATTTTAGGCGTTTTTGAACGTAGTAGTTTCATTTCTTGGTCTTTATGAAAGTGCTAATTTGTTGTTTTGACCTTTTTTAAAGCGTGTATTTCTTGTTTTGACCTTTTTTAAAGCGTGTATTTCTGGTTTTGACCTTTTTTAAAGCGTTTATTTCTTGTTTTGACCTTTTTGAAAGTGTTAGTTTCTTGGTTTGACTCTTTTGAAAATGTTAAATCTGCAGAAGATATAAAAACATTTGTATTTGAAACTACAACATGATTCTAAACGTACTTGTTTAAAGTTGTACAATTTTTAAAAAGCGTTTTCAAAACTATGAGGTTTTATACCTAAACTGTTTTCTAAAACCACAGATTTAAAAGGTGAGCTCTTAAAAAATTGGTAGGTTTCTTAAAAAACGGGTTCAAAAAACCTCACATTTTCTAAATCAATCGATCAATTTCCTCGAAAATCGAAAAGCGTGTTTCAAAATGGCCCAGTAAAAACGTTGGACCCCATTTTTTAAAGGTGCTAATCTGTCTATACTGCCGTCATTTCTATCCATAGATTCTTCCCTGCTAGTTCAACTGCACTGCTTTAGATTATCTGCATAAATTATGTTTGTATGTTGAATGACTGTGCGAATTGAACGCTCCGTAAACAAAGACTCAAACAAAGCAAGTAAATCAAAGGTTCTTTGATTTAAATTTGCATACAAATCCCTCTCTCATACCACCTCAGTTGATCCTCTAAAAAATCGAATCACAAAAACCAATATGTGTGCCATTCAAATTCAAATCCTTAGCATCTATATACATAACGAGTGTGTAAATTTGATCATGATGTCAAACAAGTTACTTCACATGTCAGCCCTTTGCCAAGTCAGCTGTCTCAAAGTTATGATAGCTCTGCTCTAAGAGAATGATAAAGTGAAGAGCTTATACTTGTTGTTCACAATATAGACACTCCTATAGCCTTATAGTCAGCTATATAGAACGCATATTAATCCAGAATCAGCCCCCTCAAATGCTAGAGCATATACGCACTGGCAAGTATCTACGTATTTTCTATCCTGATTATCGCTTTATCAGTACCAATGTCTCTCACTCAACTCAAGTTGAAACTAATTTTAATGCAAGAAGCTGATAAAAAAAGAAGGCAAAGCACACACGAAGGACAGTACAGTCATCAGTCAGGCACTCATTGCACCATCATCTTTTCTACATCTTTTTTATACACTTGTTTCCAAGTTTGCACCATTTTCAATGTCGCCTTACCCTTTTTTACATTATTATTCCTTTGTAAAAGGCAAAAAATAAAAACATACAAAAACAATGACAATTAACCTATTCCGAACTGGGAAATCACCACCGGTGAAAGAACGATTTACAAAAGTGTTTTTTTCCACGAAGGAACCTTTTTTGAAATGGTTAAAACTAGAAATTAATATTTTCAAACCAGTCAAAACTGCAAATTAGCACTCTAAAATAGGTTAAAACCGAAAAATTAACGTTTCCAAAAATATTCAAAACTAGTTTAGTATCAAAAACTTTCAAAAAAATCAGGGCCACAATTTAACAAAGTGACATTTTTAAAAAGGTCAAGAAACATAAAATAACATTTTTCAAAAAGGTCAAAACTGAAAATTAACGATTTTAAAAAGATGTAAAACAAGAAATTAACATTTTCAAAACGGCCAAAACTCCAAATTAGCACTCTAAAAAGGTTAAAACCAAAAAATGAACGTTTCCAAAAACATTCAAAACTATAGTATGAAAAACTTTCAAAAAGTCAAGCCCACGATTTAACAAAGTCACATTTTCAAAAACGTCAAAACTGAAAATTAACGGTTTCAAAAAGATGTAAAACTGTATAAATTGCCGTTTCGAAAAGGTTAAAATTCAAACCAGCTAACATCTACAAGCCCCTAAACAAATTATTTGAATAATTCAAAAAGTGGAAAATGTTCTTAGTGTAAAAAATAGGGAGCTATTATTCATTATATTCTGAAAATGAAAAATAGACAAAATACCTATATAAATAAAAGCACAAAAACAAAAACAAAAACAGATAAAGAGCATTTTTCGACCTTCCTCGACCAACCTGACTTGTTGTGAGTTGAAGCCGTGTGAACATACATAATACATAACAAGTCGACTTACTTTTCAAAATGGCAGACAGAGCAGTTTTAAGCTGTTAATTCATTGCAAGCAAAATCTGTATAAAAATTTAGCACTGGCCCGTCATACAAAAGTGTAAATGCCCCCTTTTGTAATTTGTCAACACAATACAGTCATACAGTAGTAACAGCGAGATTCTACTCTGGTTGGTGGACAAGCTGTTAAATGTTAAATGCTAAATTGAATTGTATCAGATATTACCAAGATTAGTTTGTAATAACTAGTTTACCTGACGGAATTGGTAGGATAGGACAGGGCCATAGGAGCATTAGGAGGATGGCTACAGGATCATTATTCTAAAAAATAATGTGATCCGTGAACGATGAACAAGTTGTAATTATCGTACATAATGGAGGGTATAGTATAGTGTGGCAGACACATCTTCCCCTGTCACTCTGTGCCTCCCTTTATTGAACGAGCAAACCATGAAGAACAGGATGCATCGCCTGTCATTACACGGCGATGGTGGGCCATTTGGCACTGACTTGACAAGTTTGTTGAGTGGCTATGGAGCATAGCGGACCCCACTACTAGTCAAGGCGTCGGATGCATAGGGATAGGCACAAATACCGCAGTAAGCACCACTGTATTGATAAGGAGTGACAGTAGTCAAATCAAAAGCTTCACAAAATATGCATTTCTACTACTACGGGCTTGTAGCTATGGCTATAGCTATATAGCTGTGTGTTACTACTGTAGATACACTTTGGGCAATACAAAACGGCGAACGGGGCCTTGTAAATATGACGTCAATGGATTTACTAGTAAGCCTTTTCGAAACGGTACCGTATCTAGTTTATTGTTAGTATCTTTTTGAAAATGTTAATTTCTTGTTTTGACCTTCCTGAAAGTGCTTATTTCTTGTTTTACAACCTTTTGAAAATGTTAATTTCTTGTTTTACATCCTTTTGAAAGTGTTATTTGTTATTATCTAGTTTTACATCTTTTTGAAAGTGTTAATTTCTTATTTTACATCTTTTTGAAAATGTTACTTTTTTGTTTTGCAACTTTTTGAAAATGTTAATTCCTTGTTTTACATCTTTTTGAAAGGGTTAATTTCTTGTTTTGACATTTTTGAAAATGTTAATTTCTTGTTTTGACCTTCCTGAAAGTGCTTATTTCTTGTTTTACATCCTTTTGAAAGTGTTATTTGTTATTATCTAGTTTTACATCTTTTTGAAAGTGTTAATTTCT
>JAQFZC010007459.1:0-11192 GCA_034695205.1 Dicyrtoma fusca | reverse complement strand
AAATAACACTTTTTCAAAACGCTCAAAACTAGTAAATAACACTTTCAAAACGCTCAAAACTAGTAAATAACACTTTTTCAAAAAGGCCAAATCTAGTAAACAACACTTTTTCAAAATGATCAAAACTAAAAAGATTGCCGTTTTGAAAAGGTTAAAAACATTTCAGAACAATTTTAAAAAAGATAAGTCAAGCAGTCATGTCTTTGAAAAGTGTGAGAAAAGAATCCAATCTACTTTCACCAGGTACTTTCTAGCTACGCCTCTACTCGTTCGTGACGCATTCATCTGGTATAAAGTCTAGGAGTTTCAAAGTTACGTCAAAGCTTCTGCGATACAGACTGAGCTCCACTGCTGGGTGGGTGTGAGTGACTTGAGGAGCAGAACCCATCCCATCTAGTGACTGCCCTAAGGCTCACAAAACAAGTCAAATCTGTCTTGGAAATTCCATTTCGATTTTCCCAGATACTTTCGTCCACTCCGCTACCTACTGTGCAGTCTACCGATATCTTTATCCCACTCGCTTCCACGAAAAAAAAACTGCGAAAGGTAAAATAGCCCATAGCCAGCTCAATCCCTTCTCAATATATACAAAAGCACGCACTCCGAACATACCTCATGTCTACGATGTCTCTGTCTGAGTCTAAAACAATCTCACCAGATCAGGAACTTCTACTTTCTCCAGCTGCATTTTCCCTCTATCTGCCCTCACGGATCAGGGAAAATAAAAAACTTTGGTTTTTACCTAAATGACAATTCAAAGGTCAGGGAAAGTACTGGACACTATAGACAAAACCTACTTAGATTCCTTTCTTTTTCTTCTTCTTTTGATCTTTCACAAGTTAAACTGCATTTCTCAAATCGGGTTTTCAGCTGATTTACAGATATAACAGCTCATACTCTTTTGTACGGATAGTCGTTTCTGTACTGAAAAAAACAGCTATCTAGGCACTTAAGTTACGTATATGTGCATGAAAGGAAATGTCAATACTCTCAATTAAACCCAATGAATACAAAATAGAAACTGCAACTCAACAACGCCGGCCAGCTATGTCTACTCTAACAATCAATGAAAAGTAATTTGGCAAAATTCAATTACGCTCGTAAATTACGACACTCACTACTTGTTCCATAGCTTAGTGCAAAAGACTCTGTTGGATTCCAACCGAGTGTTTGGAACAACAATTTTATTGATGAAACAGAGTCTGAATTACAATGTGTAATTTTTAAAACAACAAAACCCAATGTGATGTTTGTGTTTTCTTGCAACAACGGCTGAGCTAACGACAATTAACCTATTCGCAACTGGCAAACCATGGAAAGAATGCTTTACAAAAGTCTTTAATTCTATAAATTAACTTTTTCAAAACAGTCAAAACTAGGAAATAACACTTTTTCAAAATAATCAAAACTAGGAAATAACACTTTTTCAAAACAATCAAATCTATTAAATGACACTTTTTCAAAACAATCAAAACTAGGAAATAACACTTTTTCAAAACATCAAAACTATTAAATGACACCTTTTCAAAACAGTCAAAAATAGTAAACAACAACTTTTCAAAACAGTCAAAACTAGGAAATAGCACTTTTAAAAGGTCAGAAAACTAGAAACTCGCCTTTTTCAGGAACATTCAAAACAAAGTACATTACCGTTTCGAATAGATTAATGTAAAAATTACATTATGATTTCAATCTGAGGAAGCAAAACTTTAATAAATTAGCAATGCAAAAATGTATTTATTTTATTTGACAAATCAGGTACAGGAAACGTAATCTGCACAGCACACAATTGAACTGACAGCGAATTGGACGTGGTGGCATGTCAAACTATGGTTGTTTTTCTACATGCTGCGGCGCTCTTGAGCCAATCCTAGATTTTGTAAGCCCATCCGCTATTTCTTTAAAAAAATGTGCATAAGGAAAAGGATGCGGGCCGTGGGTCTGGAGTTTCCCTTCTACTTACATAGGAATGGAAGTATTGGTATTCTGATAGACATGGGGGAGAGATGCCTTGAAGATATTTGGGAGTGAAATTGAATGATTCTGCCAACACACCTGGCATGTAACGGAGTCAAGCTGGCGATTAATGTCAATTTCGAGTGTCAACCTGGAAATCTTCCCCCAAAGAACAGATCTCCATTTACTCTATAAGCTGTCAGGCGGCTTTCCTTTCGAAAGCCAGCAGCAGTACGAACCAGAACGAATGTTGTTTTTTTTCTACCGTCTTGTCCCTTTAACTCCACATTCTGACAAAGAAAACACGTCTCCCTCCGTGTAAGAAAAACTCCTACAAATCCTTTTTCAATTTACTTCTACACCATCGGATTTTGAATTCATAAGACTTTACTTCAAGAACAAGAAAAACAAAATTAAAGAGGCAACACAATTACCTCTACTTAAGTGCCTATATATCCTACAGATAGAGCCTACTTAGCTGAGCTCATACATGTAAGTGAATTTATGGATCGATTTGTCCCATGTTTGAAAGGCCAGCATTGGTATTTCTATACTAAGAAACGTATAACACTGGCCCACTTTGGTACAAAAAAAATGACTGTAATCTGTCATGTAATGTTAATGTTCAAGGCAATATAAGACTAATATAAAATCTACGAGAGACGCTGCGTCAGCGGGAGAGAAAACAAAAGAAATCCTGTGAGTGGAGGAAGATGAAGGGATAGAAATAGAATCGTAGGCTATGCAGCTCAGGGTCAACGGGGTTCTGGGTTTCAGCAGAAGTTAGTTGTTTTGAGCAGTTATTTTTCAAGAACGAATCAACTGTTACTGTTTGGAACATAAATGTCCAAAATATGCTCTAAAAATTAACTCAAAAGGCAATATCTTCATTTCAAAAGTATAGTTTTTTAAAATTTAATGATTTTAAAACAACTTTCTTATACTGTTTTCTTAAGCGTCTTTTGGCTTACACGCGCATAACGGAAGCTCTAGAAGATTTCTTTTTTTGTGTGTGCGTACGACTGAATATCTGTGTCTGGAAGAGTTGCTCTCATTCCACAATTGTTAAGCCAGCACCAAAGTCAATGGGAAAGTGAAAGCCAACGCTAACGCTAGCGTCAACATTTTAGCGTGGTCGAGGTCCATCCTATATTGCCTCAGCTACGATGCCGTGTGTTCCACCGTCTATCCTACACTTGTGACTTTGGGGCATATGTCTATACGTGTGCCAAAGTCCCTCAACAATTTCCGAGTAATATTTCCTTTTCCTTTCACTTATTGCCTTTCCGCTTCATTTCCAAGCCCAAAATCTTTCCCCACACCAAATCCAGAACGAACCTTCCAGGCTCATTTTATTTAACTTTTCCACGACATTTCGTCAAAGGGAAAGTGAGAGAGAAAGTGTGAGAGGAGTGTATTGGTAAGCGTTATGTCTAAGTAATGTGACACTAAACTGATCCTACGTCCAAGAGCTGTATCCCTTCGTCAAGGTTTTCCCTTTCACACTTGCTAAAATGGCATCTCCAAAGAGCCCCATTGCATTGTGCCTTTTCTACTTCCGTTGTTGGACAGGACAGCTCTGTGCGGTGAAAGTGCGGGTTCGTGTTACCGTATTGGCTCTCCTTCTTGCTGGGAGTATTTATTCAAGAATCTTATTTCAAAACTTAAGTAGGTGTGAACTTTCTCACTCTCTGGACATCAAGTCTACAAACCCTGAGTTGATGCACTACATTCTAGATATTTATATTAACGTTTGGCGTAAATTCGGGGTAAAAGGGCGATACAAATTGGATAGGCTTAATAAAAACTACAATAAGGTATTTTTTAAAACTCCAAAACATTACAAGTAATTTGTTAAAAATGAAAATTATTACACCCATAGAGTTTTTTTAATTAAATCATCAAAAAACGGGTTAATCAGGCTTTACAAAAATGTATACATCTTGTTTCGGACTTGTAATGATAATATACTTTTAATGTTTCCCTACATGACCAAAACAATTTGTATTTACAGGGAAGATTAGAGTACCCTCATCGTCAGTGTGGGCTACGTCATTAGGCTGACAGATAACGCTGAGGTTTACGAAATTAAAAAAGAGCAAGCTTTAAATTAAATTATCTATAAACATGTGCAATTATCTACTAATCTGCACAAACATAAAATTCAAGGATGTAAAAGCATATGACTATGACGCACACAAGCACTAAATATGAGTGTCCAGAAAAATTCAGAACATACATAGGTACATTAGGTCTACAGGATTTGTTTTGTGACTTGTGTTAAATTATGTTAAATTTCCTGGGGAAAAAAGGGGAAAAGATCAAGAGTTCAAGTTCATTCATATAAATTTAATTGAGGAAAATAGAAAACAAAACGGAAAAAATTTATTCCACTAATAGCCTCGTTTGGAAAGGACATTTCCAGAAGAGCATTATACTTGTAGTCTGCATTATAAGCTATTATAAAAATAAAACACCCACATCAGCCACACCACACCACACACATTAAATTATTTCCAACCATTTCACCACCCAAAATGGGGAAATTTCCAAAGATAAAGCTAAAGACTCTCAGCCCAGACACCATTCCACCAGCATAGTACCCAATAGTGTGCGCAACGTACAGCTTAGCTTTCTCCCAACAAAATATCAGTAGCGTGTCTAGTCTATACGGACGAGTGGGTAATCGTCTACACAAGTATTTGTTATTAAATTAGCTATTTTCCAATTCCAAATCGTCAAACTTACAAACTATAGAACTTTTAAAAAATATTTACTTCAAAAACAATCTCTCAAAGTTTACAGGTACATATTTTCTATATTTTACAAAAAACTAACCTTTAAAATGGACGTTTCATTGATTTTCGAACAAGTGAGGTTCAAAACGACAACAAAATTTTTGAAAGTCTCTATCTAGGCACCTGTGCTAACAAAATTACCTAATGGTCTACCGGTGAAATACTTACAGATACGCCACTGCTTTCTCCCAGCACATATTTGCAGGGAAAAAGAGAAAACAGACACAAGGCAGAGCAGACATTTGACTTGACGGAATTAACGCTTTGCGAGAAGCTTTCATGTTGAAATTATACGCTTAACTTTTAGTATTGAAGGCGCATTAGGGAGAGAGTATTACGCCTGAGAAAATATCAAGTGGATAAACTCTGCACAAATGACCATTTTCCCTTTTCTTTTTCCAACTCTACGTCACTTGAATCTACGACTGTACCCCTAATTGTACGTACTTGATAGACTTGGCTGTATACTTGTACAAGTATTGGTATTTAGGGGCATTCCATATATTATGAAATTTTTGCAAACTTGGCTGTGTTTTGGAGACACAATTTTGAAAGTTTGAATGAATAAATATCCCATGTTCTACCCATTTTTAAGAAACGTAAATGTGCTGCCATGTACGAAAGCTTAAATATCATGTTTTTGACTAAAAAATACCGCCAAATGTTTGTTTTTAGTTTTTGGAAACGAATCAAGATGCATTTGTTGCCATTTTTTAAAACTAGAGTGCTATGTTTTGGCACTTTTTTTGAATAATGTGTAATTCTTTGTAAATAATTGTTAAACTCATACTTTTTGTTTTACTCCTTTATAACCTTGCTCTAGAAACATGTTTTTTGTTTCATGTTTTTGAAAACGTGCGTGCAAATACCACAAATCCTGTTTGAATGCACTAACTAAAAAGAGTATAACGTAATATTTGCAAGGTTTCTATTGGCATTCACCTACACTGTATGCGCTTATTTGTATACGTATGTATACAAATACATACGTTTTATGTACTGTATAGGTTCATAAGAACTTGTATGGAAAGTTATTGGAATTGGAAGGACACTTGTGTCAGAGCAATTTTCACCCAAATATCCTGTTTACACTACTTGATGAACCTGCAGAAAACTATTATTATATCTTCATTCTTTCTCTCTCCTTTCCCTTAATTTCTACTGCTAAATGTATAGTCCTATATAAAATAGAGCTCAAGATGGTAATAAATATAGGGCAATAGCAATCGGTGTATAAAAACTATAGCTGCTCTACTTTCACACTACTTATTCCTTAATAATTCTTTTTATGTGTGTGTGTGTATACATACTGCCATTTTTTTCTTCATCTTGGCATTGACTTGACAGTTGGCACCGAAGAAGTCTCTTTATATTTATACAATAATTACTACGTAGGAACTTTCGTCTGGAAAAATTCAAAAAAACAAACTCGCTATGACCCTTACAGATAGTATATCAGTATACCATCAGTCCCCATTTATGTATGTAGTTCTTCCAAACTTCTTGCACTGCCCTCATTATTACAAGTATATATCTATCCACAGTTATCTAGCATCTTGTACGATGCTCTAGTCTACAGCCCTACGAAATAATTATTGAGACATAAAAAGTAATATGATAAAAATACAAAGGCTAAAATGCTATAAAGAATCTAGAAATCTTGAACCTTTAAGCCATTGTAGGGGAGTACAAGGACTAATACATGTACATACATATGTCTGTTTTTAAAGCAGTAAATCATCCACAAATACACTGCCAAAAGCCCCAAGACAAAGTCGAAACCAAAGCCAATACCATCCATTATGACGGGAGGAAACGTTGCTGAAGGAGCAAAATTCCACTTTTCGTCTTTCACTTTTAATGAACTCAAAATATAAGGTGCGCCTACGCTTCACACGAAAATTATTTTCACTTTAAACTGGATTGCCGATTGGCACTTCAAACTTATAAAATTTGTAGAAACCTCAGGCATTTTGCTTCGTCAGAAAGGCCATGTAATAAATAATAATAGCTCAAACGCAGCTGAGAATATAATTCACTCTCTCAAAGATAGTCCGGCCTTTAGCTCGTTTTAACTTGACGTATCAATGAACTTTCCATCTCTCCTCTTTGTACCTTGTAATTTTGAACCCCATGTTTTAAACGAAAACTCAGCTCAAATAAAAAAAATAATAAAAGAAGTATCGACTGTATAGCCAGAAATATGGAACAACAAAAAATCAATCTTTTTAAAACAAAATCATGTGTATCATCATCATCATCATCTCATCGTCAGTGAAAATAGTTTTGTGCGTTGGTAAAATACACCGAGCCTGTATTTTAGCAAGATATAAATGCCTACTAAAATATCCATGGCAGATTACACACATCCATCTATCTATGCTTTTATCTACAGTGTATGTACTATGTATCTATAGCCTCGTGTAATTTGAACGTTCAAACTTTGGCGAACATTCCAGTATTTTTTGTATCCTCTGGCCATGAAGACATGAAGAGGATTCATGAGGTCACTCTGGCTACAGTGCAGTGTTCAGCCCTATAGCATATACATATAGACAGAAACTATATAGACACACGTGGGGTTTATATACTAGTTAAAGAAGATTAATTGAGAAGTCACAAGTTAGTTAACTGCTACAGGGCCAGGGTGGAGGAAATCTTGGAAATACGCACGAGTTCTCCCAATTTTATCTCGAATCTACTTTTATGAGTGCATAGAATAGAAAGTCTTTCAAAATGCTTCCAACGGCACTGCACTGGCCTGCATATTATATAGGTACACACTTTACAGGGCTAACTGGTATACTGCTGTGCCATACCTATATACATTTTAGTAGTACACTAAAGATACCATTCGCTATCTTTATAGATACTATTTTAAAGGCAAAGACAGAATCACAAATTGGAGATAGACAGTCCTAACCTTTGGGTAGGTGCAAAAGGCGTTTCACATATTACATCCCACTATGAGGCTCAAGGCTACATCCTTAAAAACACGGCTTGTATTAGCTCGTATCTATAAAATTCTACAACATGTTTCTTTTTTATCTTGAAAAAGTGCAAATCTTAATGCTAATTCTTGTCACAGCCTGTAACCACGTGACAAAAATAACTAAACAACCAATTTCTTGCAGTTCTTAACAGCAAATTTAAATAATTTCTCCATGACGTAAAAAAGAAAGGGCTCCTAGGCCTCCCAATAGCTGGTGAAAGTGCAGGGAGAAAGCAGTGCATTTGGTCCAACATAGAATGATGCTTGCTTTCTCCTTCCGTTGCCCTAGCCAGTTGTGTTGAATGTAAAGAATAAAGATAATCGAAGTAACAGTTGAAATAACCAGAAATTCTACAACTCAAATGTAGCTCTGCTTAGGCATGCTAACTATACGAAATAAATATATACAAGTGTACGTGATTTTCAACCAACACCAGCAGCCACATCACCGCAGTCAGTGCACTGCACCGAACAGTACAGGTCTATGAAGATGTTCCACTTGCAAAAAACCATGAACTCACATCTGATCTCCGTACGGTATTTCAGGAGACAGCTGAGCTGGAGCTGGAAAAGCTCAGTCAACCAACAAAACAGGAGTCTACCAACGTCATCGTCATGCAGTCATCATCGCCCCCTCGTTAGGGGAAGTTTACAAATTACGTTCCAAGTCCCTGTATGAGAGCTCATACATAAGCTCCTTCAAAATTCCAAATAAACTTTAAACGAATCAGTAGTTTATGGACGTCTCCTAACATTACTGGTACTGGGATTTGTATTTCCATAAATTGTTTCCTTTTGTTTTCAGATGAAGCCAGAATGTTTTGTACAAGTATTGTGTTTTGAGTAATCTAAAAAACAAGTAAATTTTTTGTCACAACCCAACGATGTACTATCTAATGATATAGCACGTTTTATATCCTACAACACTGTTGGAAGCTCCATCTGAAACCTAAAGTATTTGAAAGATCCCTCTTAGTTACAGTTCATAGTTCAGCTGCGTGGTTTCTGGTTCTGGAGTTGAAGATATTCCCAATACAAATCCCAATGCCAATCCTATTTCATTTTTCGTTTTATATTCACAGTTTCCAAATAAAAGGGAATAAGAGCAAGGCTCCTATCTATACAAACCATGCCATTTACCACCTAAAAATTATTTCATAACACTGGGGGTTGCTGTTGCTGCAGAGTTGAAAATAGAAGATAGCTATTTTACAGCACAATTCACACACCCAAACACACGGCAAAAACAAAAGAACAAAAGTGAGGGGAAGAGATCAAGACCGTGCCATTTAACGTTGGATAGAATGGGAGGTTGAAGGGGAAAAATGACTCAAATATCTTCTACCTCATCCCGTTCGAACCGGTGCAAACCGTTCTATTTACCGTTATAAACCGTAATCTTTATTTATGGTGTATTTTGCCCTTTTAGTTTACGTCAGATTGCTTCTTAAACCCTGAAAGGATTCTTTCCTTTCCTTCCTGGGTGTCGTTGAACACTTTACGTCGTGCTACGACGAACACGTAAAAATCGAACCTTTACCGCCACGACTCCAACTCCCACCGCCGCACCGCCAAAGCTCACTGTAGAACCTATGAAGATGAACATGAACCTCGTCGTAATAGATTTGACAAAAATGTAGCCCTCTGTAATAACATTACAGCCATTACAGGGAACGCTGATATAGACCGTATATAGGTAGAAGGTACCAGGGAAGCGTAGGTGTGCTTCGAATACAAACTTTTTCTTTCTCTTTTTTTTATTATATAACCCGAACATAATAATACAAATGCACCTTCTATTTTCTATTTCCATCTAACGTGCCTACTACCACCGGTTTCTCGGATGTAAGGACTTGCATCCATAGGAGTAATGAGGGTAATGGTATAGTAGGTATATATACTCTTACGTAAGGGACCTTAGAAATATTACGTTCCACGGTGTGAAGGAATGATGCCTTCAAAATAACTAAGAATTGGCTTTCAGGATCCCCGACGAAAAAAAACGAGGGAAAGTCATCATACTTATGCCTCTAAACAAAAGCGAAATACGATACAAACGATGCTTTGTTGGAAAATTGGCAAGAATATCTCAATCGTTTTTTGTAAAGTTCAAAAACTTGATGTAAAAAGTAATTAAAAATGGTGAAAGCAATTTGTTTAATTGAAAAATTTGAGCGTATTAACTTTCCCCACTTATTTTGTTTACAACCTTTTCCTTTGTATACGACTTGACGTAAGAATTGAAAGGCCCCTATATCTGGACACATAAAAAGACAAGCTCGAAAAGCCTAAACTAGATTCTACATGAAAGTGCCCATTATGACAACATAACTGGATCCTAAAAATATCTCTTCTCTCCTCGTATTTTCTTGTCGTTCTTGTCGCCGTTTCTCTCTCTCTCTCTCTGTGTCTCTTTCTCTCTGCAGGCACTGTATGCCCCGGTCCTAGCCTAAGAGACTTCCAAAAATTACGTTGACTATTTTCAGGGTAATATTTTAACCCGTTAGGCACTCATTTAGCAGTTTCTTAACCTCAGGGCTCAAATTTTGCAGCACTCCACCGATGCCCCTATTTCCAAGCCTAATTTATGAATGCCCCCAGTTTCTGTTTCTTCTTCTTCTTCTCTCTCCTTGGCTTCTGTTCCACACTGAGCTGTCGGCGTGGGAGAATTGATCTTATGGAAAAGGAAAGCAGAGGAAAGGGAATGCCATAAATATATCATGGAGGACTTAGCTTTATCTGACTTTCTCTCTCCTGCTTTCCCTTTGCTTTCCCTTCGCAATTCCAAAAAAGACACAAAACAGTTTAGTAAAGACACCAAAAACAACTGCCAGGCAGTCAGCGTAGGAGCCAAAGCCAAGTTACCAAAACCAACTATAGCGAGATATAACGAAAGTCGAAAGCGACTGAAAATAGCAATATGAAGGAAGAAGGGGCTTTTTAACTATTAACTCTCTACAAATAATTGTTTAGAGAGTAAATACATTATACTTTTTGAAAACAACTCCTTGAAGCTCATCTCCTTGGACGTAGCATTTGCAAGGGCCCTAAAAGCGACAGGATACACACCCTGCACCTGTAAACTACCTTAGTGCAGTACAGCTGTAACTCTACTGAGAGGCTTTGGACGACATGCGGGTAACGTAACTGCCGACACTGAACCCGACACGAAAGTAAGGCGTCCCTTAACCAAATTAGTCACAATAATAACCCTTATGTATCTAGCTTACTACTCTGCTTGCTTAGCACATCCTAACGCTATTTTACTACGCTCCACTGACTTCCACTGCATTGTCTCGTGTAACAAACGAGGTTAGGTACTACTACCGTGCTACACAGTACGGCTGCTTTAATAATGTAAAAATAGACAACCAACTAATTACTATCCGAATACCTCTGCATTCACATTTGTAGCAAGGCAAGGGGCCATTCAATTATGACGCCAT
>JAQFZC010007458.1:0-11194 GCA_034695205.1 Dicyrtoma fusca | reverse complement strand
AAATTTCAAACGCCTTGATACGTTTTTTGTGAACGATCACAATAGCACGAATATCACAATTACCAGACTCTACCCTATTACATGATGACAAAAGATGGGCTTCGCCCCACTTGTTCCATCATTTTCGAATTTTGCAAAGACCAAAACATTTCAAAGTGAATTTGCAACCAGTAACTCACGTCCGATGGATACGTGTTATGTACTGTTTTAAAGCACATTGCATACAGAATACGAATTTTATGGACTCCAAGGTTGGTATCGATCTTTAGAGCAATATTTTTACGAAAAGTTGGTTTTTTCATGTTTTTAGAACTTTTTTTTTTTAATTTCAAAATTTGAGCCGGCAACTGCAAAATGAATATCAGATCTGTCATCTACTCGTCATTTCGGTTCAAATTGGTGTATAACACGATACAGATTGAACAAAAACTCTAGTTTGCAGTAAATTATGTCTATACTTTAGTAATTAGTAATAAAAGTGACATTAGTTTATTATTTATTAACCTATTCGTAACTGGGAAGCCATCAACTATGGAAATAGGGCTTCACACAAAAGTTCATTCTACAAATTAACTTTTCCAAATAGGTCAAAACTAGAAATCACCATTTTCAAAAACATTCACAAACTATAGTAACTCTAGCACTTCAAAAACGCCAAAACCCAAAACTAGAAATTAGCCTTTTCAAAAACGAACAAAAAACTGGCTCATTAACACTTTGAAAAACGTCAAAACTCAGAAATAACAATCAACATTTTAAAGAATGTTCAAAGCCAGTAACTATCTACTTTGGAAACTGTTAAATTTAGAAATTATTATTCTTTTCAAAAAGTTCAGAACTAGAAATCAACATTTTAAAAAGCATTCAAAATCAATTTATAACTAACACTTTCAAAAATGTTAAACTTTGAAACTAGTATTTTTTCAAAAAGATGTAAAAGTGGACATGTTACCGTTTCAAAAAGGTTAATGCCAGGGCAAGCAAGGGTCATTTCGTCGGTGTAACTGCAAAGTGGCCTAAGTCCAGTGAGTTCACGTAGGACTTAGGCCATTTTGCAGTTACACAGACGATTTCAGGCTAACACTATACGTACACCTGCACAACAGTCAAAGAATGCACTTTATTTGATTTGATGCTTTTTGTTTTTGTAATTTTGTATTTGCTTATTGGAGTAAAAGAAGGAAAGATGAGACTTTTTGAGCATCCTTGCCTTTCTATTTCCCGCATGGTTTCACACTTGCACTTGAATTTGATGCAGTTTGCTGTTTGCCTGCATTGCCTGCAAAGCCAAAGCCAAACCCAAACAAACGCAAGAAACAGTGGATTTAAGTTAGTGTCGAGGTCGAGATAATTGATTGACCTTTGACCTGTTTAATTTCAAGTTTGGAAAAGTAATCAGAATAATTATAAGGCACCAACTAACAGAGCACGATCCGTGGAAAGCAAGGTTGAAGGTAAGAAATTTGCAAAATATTAATTGGTAAATAATCTTTCACGTGTTTCCGATTTCTGTTAGATTTTTGTTTTTTTGATTGGGGTGTTGTTTAAGGGCTACTTTTGACTGACTCTGACCTTTGACCTCACCTTGTATGTATAGGTATGGACTTAGGTCATACCGTCAACCGTTGACCGTATTTTTGCATTTTGATTGATTGCTTTTGGATTATACTACTTTTTTTTACACTACTACAACCTGTACTAATAATAATAATGTTGCATGTCTATGAACCATGGCTACTGATGACGATGACTGACAACTGATGGAATGGGAAGCGTAAGAAATGAAATAGCCGATCAGAAATACGTAACCTTTGACCTAGGTCATAGGTTGTAGGTGCGTAATTCATTCAGTTACAACTTACAACATCCTTACTTGAAATACATGGTTGATGGTAGAGTTAGTTTTAGTTGTTAGTTCTTTAGTAGTTAATAACCTTCCTTACGTTCGGTTCAATGTTAGGTATACGTCTATTTCTTATTTCTATTTAATTTTTGCAATACGTAATGAGAAAGAAACTAGATTGTATCATTTGTATCCCCAATTTATCGATGTTGAGGTGATCTCGCGATTTCTGACATAAAAGGCAAAATGTCATTGCATTTTTAATTTGAAAAGTTGTGTACCTAGGTGTAATTTATTAGTGCATAGTCTCATTATCACAGCAAATAGTTGTTTTGAAGGTTTCCTAATTTACAACGCCCACCACCCACTGGCCCACTGCCAACTTCCTTTCTAGAGAGAATTGTTTTTACCTGTGACATTTAAAGGGCTAAAAAAGTAATTAGGTATGTACTATGTACAATAGCAAAATCTAACCGGCAGCGTTATATAACCTTTTCAAAACGGTAGAATGTAGTTTTATTAATACGTCTTTTGGAAATGGGAATTTCTAGTTTTGAACTTTTTTAAATTTGCAAATTTTTTGTGTTTGGACTTTTTTGAAACTGTTAGTTACTAGATTTTGTATTTTTTTTAAAAATGTTAATTCCTAGTTTTGACCTTTTTCAAAATGTCAGTTTTTTGTTTTGACTTTTTTGAAATCGTTACTTACTAGATTTTGAATGTTTTTAAACACGTTAATTCCTAGTTTTACCTTTTTGAAAGTGTTAGGTACTAGTTTTGAATGTTTTAAAGACGTTAATTTTTAGTTTTGACCTTCTTAAAAAAGACAATTTGCTGATTTGGATTGGTCAACAATGTTTTCCGTTATGTATCATGTATGTATTTGCAAGGCGATGATGGTTACGATTACTAAATCTTGGGCACTGTTAACTGTCGACTTTACGGCTACGCTCAATGTACCGTGTCTATCAGGTTAATTAAAAATTGACAGTTTCTTCGTATTTTTCAGCTCTACTTTTCAATGTCAGTGTAATTATATGTATTATAAGACAGCTGACAAATGAACATTCATTCCATGGTGGTTATTATTGCGTAACAAATATGACAGTTAGAATTAGCAGAATGCTTCATACTATGTATCTGTGTTCTCTACATTTGTTCATATGGTTCATGTGTTGGGTTATAAAGTTATAAAATACCTATACATATGTAGGTATTGGTGTCTCTAGATTTGTAATTCGAGAATCTTTATCTTACAAGAAGATTCATCAAGCTACAGAATAGCTGGAGTTGCTGGAGATTCAGAAGCGGTAACGTGCGATGCGTGAGAGTTAAAACCTGTCTTTGAGCGTGTACTTTATATACTGTCCTATAAGGCAGAAGGTTTGTCCGTTAAGTGACAGAGCTTAATGTTGAGCTATTTTTTTATTACTTTCTTACGTCATCATCATACGACAGATTGCATTGCAACAGACTGGCCAGTCAGCAACAAGTTCCACTACTTAGAACCACTATACTTTATGGATCTCAAGATAATTTAGTTGACCTTGACCTCTAAAAAGAGCTTGTTGAAAGATTATACCAACCTGCACACACACACACATGTTCCTTTGTGTTCGTATTCAAGTTAGCATGCCGTCTTCTTGGTCTTACTGAATAAATAAGTTAGTCGCTCGCACGTTTTTGTGTGGTGCGGTGGTTGCTATTCGGAAATAATAATATAAAGCCGGTTGAATAAATTCTGTATTATCAATCCGTCGATCTGCAATAAAATAGAAGCTTTATTACATTCCTAATAATTAATATTGTTCTTTCCAGCTCTGAAGTTGTAGTATCACGATCGCGATTCTTCCTTCATTCAAGTCTTTCATCATCACTTCCCTTTGCTCTGCTGGGTTTTTTACAAGCCAACTAGTCACTACTTTTGTATTTTGGAAATTATACGATGTCTCAAAATGTAAGTGAACTCAATTATTTTGTGTTAAAAAAACTAGCTAAATTCATTAATTAATCAATTAATTAAAAATCCGCTGATTTTAAGTCAGTGTATTATTTCTTGTTAACCTTTTCAAAACGGTGCTGTATTTAGTTTTAAATCTTTTTGAAAGTGTTACTTTCTGGTTTTACATCTGTTTGAAAGTGTTAATTTCTTGTTTTGCCCTTTTTGAAAGCGTTACTTTCTAGTTTTGCCCTTTTTGAAAGTGTTACTTTCTAGTTTTGCATCGTTTTGAAAGTGTTAATTTCTTGTTTCGACCTTTTTGAAAGTGATGATTTCTAGTTTTAAGTCTTTTTGAAAATGTTTATTTTTTATTTTGACCGTTTTAAAAGTCTCAGCTACTAGTTTTGAATGCTTTTAAAAATGTTATTTTTAGTTTTGCACTTTTTGAAAAAGGTAATTTATAGAAAAAACACTCTTGTATAAAGCAATCTGCCCATGGTTTCCCAGTTGCGAATAGGTTAATAATCTATTTGCAAGATAATGCATATATCTAATTATAGGTATTTTGATTTTGTTGACAGAGAGCTACCGTTTTTACTGGAGAAGATGCGGCCAAGGAAACCTTGCCCCAGAAAGCCGTTTATCAATCTGCCTTGTCCACTCGTTATGCCTCCGAGCAAATGCTGTACAACTTTAGTGAGCTCAAAAAATTTTCCACTTGGCGAAAACTCTGGTATAATTTGGCAGCAGCTGAGAAGGTGATTGAATATAATTACCTTCATGCTTATTTTTAAAGCTTACTATACAGATAACCAGACAGAGACACACTACTGCATTTATACATTTTATTTTTGTCAGGTTTTTTTGTGCGTACTGTATGGAAGATAAAGCACCTACAAAAATGTAATACCTTTATTTAACTAATCTTTGATAATGGAAAACAGGGCAACTCCCATCCTTTATTTAACGGCGAATGTTTTGAACGTGCGTTGGTATAATATTGCGTATTGCGTCATTAATATTGACGTTAGCTCATTAGATTGATTAGCATACCAAGAGTTATCTATATTATATTTAGTTTATACCTACACCTGCTAAAACAAAAACGAAAGACGAAAGTTTCTAGGCAATGAAAAATTCGCCATGACCGTAAATGGGAAGGCCTTTGCCCATCCGTCTCTTTTGTTTACGTAACGTATAAAAATTTGTCTCAAAAATAAATATTGTATAAGAAGAGTTAATTGTTTGAATAGGAAATGACACTTTATTATTTTTATCTGTATGGTTTTATGCACAATGAATTATGATTATGAGACATCATATGGAAAGAGGAATTTTAGTTACATTTCAGTTATTTTTACAAGTGCAGTAGTGGTTTAAATCTAAAATAGATGTGTTTTCTGGCGTAATTTTAAAGTTATGAGAAGCTACACAGTTTATATTGTAAGTTAGGTACGTATAACAAAAGCTATTCTAAACAGAGTACAGTACTAATGTATTCTAACATAATTTATACCATGTTTTAGCGACGAAAGCGCTTACAGATATCGTACTTGAGTACCTATTTTTACTAAATTTAGTACTTCTCACTTTCGTTCCTCTTGTAATTTAAGAAAGTGAGAACTGTTTCACCCAAGTACAGAGCTGAATTGACGATTGTTAGAGCACCCATAGCAATTCCGACAGCAGTTGGATTTTGAGTGGTCATATGATTTGCTGGAATAAAACGTAGCCAGAAATGAATCACGACACCAGCAACTATCATCCACAAAACGAAGCCAACTGCGTTCATCAGAGTTTCCTGTAATTAATAAAGTGATTGTGTAAGGGCAGAGTTAATGAATGTCGCGCATTCCTTTCAGCAATCTCGTTTTTGTTTTGTTTTTTGTTTAGAAACTTACTGTCAAGGATTGGTTGACACTCTTTGCGTCAAAACAGGTTGAAATTAAAACCACAAGATTGTAGATTAGGTATCCCACGTACACGCCGGCAGCAAGTGTTTCGGCATCCCGATTTTTGTTGAAATTTGCTCCGAGAAAGTAGCCTTCGTCTCCATGCTTGTAGAGTATGACGATGATGATGTTCAGTAGCTGTCGAAAAATTAAAACTAATTATTAGTATAGCGTTTAATGACAAATTGTAGAAATCTGAGAGAAAATTTGGCTTTTTTTATGGAATAATTGTGGGTATTTAATTTATAGAACTTACCAGTTTGAATACTTTAATAGCATTCGCGGCATGATGGGAAATAGCCATTGCCTTGAAACGATTGTCGAAGAAACTTTGAACAAAACAAATTTGAAATTGAATTTATTTTCGTCTATTTAACTTTATGCCTGTTTGTCCCAACAAGTAAAATTCACTGCAAAAATTCTTTACACTATTTATGTATCACTTTCACGAATCCGAATAGCACTCTCAGTTTGAGCTCTTCACCTCCTACAGCCAACAGAATCTGTACCTACCACTTTGGTTTTATCAGAAACAAGCTTAGGTGATAAGGGACAGTCCACGGACCTACTTTGACTCATATCATACACAGATTAAAGATTATTACCAAAATTTGTCAAAGTTGCTAATCGACGGTGCTGTGGTAGTGTGTAGTAGAGCTGCATGACAGTGAATTGTATTGTAAGAGGAAGTGGAAGTGAGTCATATTATGTAACGTAGACGTGCGGATTTATACTTTTGTATTTTGTATCGGTCTGAACATGTTTTTGAGTATTTTTGAGGTGTCATTCATTACTTTTATCTGTTATCTCAGGTAGGGTATCAGTTGCTGATAGAAAGGCGAAATAATCCTATTATAATAGCTGACATCATTTCATCCTTTTGGTCTGAATCAGCCAGCCTTTTTTCGTTTTTGCTATGCTATTAGTCATCGGTGACGGTCTTGCAAGCTCTTCAGCCTTGTTTTAACGATGAACTGCAATTACGCTATAATGTCTCCAAAGCAGGGATATTGCCAAATTTTGTACCGATAAGTGAATCGCAATCGATTGTTCAAACAGGAAGTAATTTCACTGTGTAGGTACCATGCATTGCAATATGCAGCAAAAGATGTGATTTAATTGGATGAATATTTTTCATAATAATTTTATTTGATTTCCTAGGAACTTGGCTTAAACATCACCCAAGAGGCCCTTGACCAAATGAAAGAAAATATTTTTAACATTGATTTCAAAGTAGCGGCTGAAGAGGAAAGAATCCGTCGGCATGATGTGATGGCCCACGTTCATGCTTTTGGACAGTGCTGTCCTTTAGCTGCGGGAATTATTCATTCGGGAGCTACGTCTTGCTTTGTAACTGACAATACGGACCTAATCATTATTCGCGATGGATTAGATACAATACTGCCAAAACTGGGACGTTGCATCCATAGACTAGCAAACTTTGCTCGGGAGAGACGAGATTTGCCCACTCTAGGCTTCACACATCTTCAGTAAGTTTCTTTTGAAGTAACAAAAAATAAGACTAACGCATGTGACGGGAAAAATTACGCATAAACGCTGCCGTTTTTCTTGTAATCGAGTACCTGCCTATTCAGTTCGTCAAATATTACCTATGTACATGAAGTTATGACTTGTTTGCTTTTATATAAATTACAAATATGACAATCTTAACGGCTATCGTGTCATTGTGCGTGTTCAGATACGAATTATCTGACTTTCATGGATTGACCTACTTACTGTGTAAACATTTGTATTGACCTGAATTCAGTGAAGGCAAATACGAATTTTGTGTAAGTAGGTACGTGGATATTATTAAATGTAATGTAATGTATTGTGTTGATTCCTCACAGGCCCGCTCAGCTGACGACAGTTGGAAAACGTGCTTGCCTTTGGCTTCAGGATTTACTATTTGATGAGAGAAATATAACCCGAGCTCGATCCGATCTGAGCTTCAGAGGAGCAAAAGGCACCACGGGAACCCAGGCCTCCTTCTTAGCCCTTTTCGATGGCGACCATGAGAAAGTTAAAGCTTTGGATAAGCTTGTAACAGAATTCTCCGGCTTTGACAGCTCCTACCCGGTGACAGGTCAAACGTACAGTCGGAGAGTAGATGTTGATATTTTAAATGCCTTAAGTGCCCTGGGCGTGACTTGTCATAAAATATGCACGGATTTACGACTCTTAGCCAACATGAAAGAAATCGAGGAGCCCTTCGAAGCGGGTCAAATTGGCTCCTCCGCTATGGCTTATAAAAGAAATCCTATGAGATCCGAAAGGGTTTGCTCCATCGCCCGACATTTAATCACCCTAGTTGGGAATTCCAACAATACCGCCGCAACTCAGTGGCTCGAGCGAACCCTGGATGACTCAGCAAACCGAAGAATCAACTTGAGTGAAGCATTTTTATCCGCGGATGCCATTTTAATTACTCTGCAGAATATTTTTGAAGGTTTGGTCGTCTATCCAGAAATAATTAAGAAGCACATCCGGGCTGAGCTTCCATTCATGGCGACGGAAAACATAATTATGGCTATGGTTAAGAAAGGAGCCAGTCGTCAGGATGTCCATGAGAAGATTCGTGTGCTGAGCATAGAGGCTGGCAAAGTTGTCAAGTTGGAGGGGAAAGATAACGATTTAGTGGAACGAATTCAAAAGGATTCATTTTTTGAACTCATTCATGGCGATTTAGACACCTTGTTGGATCCCAGCACTTTCGTTGGACGAGCACCCGAACAAGTTGATGAATTTTTGGAAGTGGCTGACCAAGTCGTTAAAAAGTATGCCGGGGATTTAAAATCGACAGCTCAATTAAAAATTTGAGTAAATTAATGACAATCATTTTGTTGTGTCTTATAATAAGAAAATTATGGATTAGAATAAAAATCACTGTAGATAACTCCAACTTACTGCAAGTTTTAAGTTACATATTTTACTTCGTTTAATTTGTTAGAACCTTGCGAACTTCATTTATTCAACCTACATATCTGTCGTAGTAGCAACTTATTTTAGAAGCATTTTTAGCACAAGTCCCTTGACCTTGCCCACCGTAACTCAAGTAGAAAAATGTTGATTTTAAATTGAATAAAAGCAATAAAATAACTATTCATTTCTATTACACTTAAGCTTTATTTAAAAAAAAAATAATAAAATGGACTTACCTACATAGCAGGTACTACTGTACTACAAGACCACTAGTAGGACGTAGAAAAATAAAAACCTATTTTCTGAATTTTGAATAAAGATCAAAACCCAGCTTAAACTATATGTCTATATAATTTTATCATGCATGAATTTATTTCACAAAAGTAAAAAGATAGATTAGAGAGGTCACTTCAAGTATTCTAAATTCTAATAGTAAAACAATAGAGTATTTTTATGATATTCAGTCTAAAAGTTCCGAGTAGTGAGTAGTATGCCCGAATTACCAAATAAGTTTAATAAAATAAAATACATTTTTTAACTTACTTTGTCAATTCAGAAACTTAAGTAGGTAAGTAGGTAGGTATAGTTCATTATTACGACCGTACGATTTCATAATGCTACTTTTCTTGATGGGGGGGGGGGGTCAAAGATAAAAATATAATCTCGAGTTCAAAAAATGGGAGTTGAATAAAATAATGTAAATGGAACGTTGAAGTTGAAACTTGAAACAGCGTGTCAGTTATTAAACAATCAAACTAGTCCAGGGGGGCCCCCTTGAGCCTTCTTTTGATCCTTCGAAGCCCCAGAGGGGGACGTACTGTAATTGTAGGTGTGGAGCATCGTGGGTCTGTATCCATTTTCATCAGCAATGTAGCTCAACTGGAAGACATGCCCTTCTGGACTCGTCCAGGTCACGGACCCAACTTTGACATTTGGTGACGAATTTTCTGTCACCCGCACGTCCATCTTGTCCGATGATGAACCCGAAACCCCTCCTGGCCCTTTATTGATTCCTTTATCGTCACTCGAGTCGGAGACCACTTTTGACTGAAGATTACCCGATTCTTTTGCATTTATCCCTTGTCCAGCAGCAAAACTGTAAATTACAAAAAAATCAAATCAGGCAGTTCGTTACCATCGTTACACGTTTATTCGTACACTTGTATGTTGCATGTGATCTTACTCCACTTTGTAATCTCCGTTCGACCCATCCATCGTATGCTTAAAATTGGCAATCGGAATCAACGGCCCTTGATTGTTGCTCCACTGTCCTGACGGAAGATGCTGAACCACCACGCCATCCTTCTTCTTGGTCGGTGCACTACTGATGACAATGGTAGTGGCGCTACTGGATGATTTTCCCATCTCGTTTCCTGTGACCTTGTCCAATTCTTGAAGTAAAAGGGTGCTTTTCTTGAGCAAAAGGTCAAAATCCGCCTCTGATCCTGTGAAATCTGCCAGCGTAATAAATTCCGAATCAAGAACTGCGTAGGAAGGGATACCGAGATTGTGACTGTGGCTGTGACTGTGACCGTGACCGACGCCGTTAGCTGTAAAATTTCCCTTCGCATTGCCACTGTCACTGTCAGTGAGCCGGCCCTGTCCCTGACCCTGTGACAGGATGGGGAAGGTGAAACTTTGTGGAAAGGAATTGTCCGCAATAGAAACATAGGGGGACGCTGATCTTCTATGCCGTCGACGGTTGATCAAACTTCGAACAGGCCTCCAGTTGCCAGTTGGTCCCATTTGCTCCACCGGTACCGGTACTAGAACTGGGAGTGGAACCGGACTTCGTCGGTAGATATTTCGATACCTCTGTTCATTGATCATGTTGTTTCTTGTGAATGGACTTCCGGGACCGGGTCTGTCCGGTTGAAATCTGGCTCCCAGTCCTGCGACGCTGCCGCTGACGCTGACGGGCCCATAGCCACTCTGTCCCGTTGGTAGTGGAAGCTGTCGTGTGGGGGCTAAAATGGAGCCGTATGGTCCGGCTCCGTTTCCGGTTCCGGCTCCGGGCAATCCAGTTAATCTCAGAAAATTGGGAGTGGCGCCGATGGGAGGGGGAAGCCCGAGGTTATTAGTTGGACGTTGCATGGGGTAAGTGAGGGTGGTGTCAATGGGAACTTGTTCATTGGGTGGTGGACGGGCTGGTGGGACCTCCACTTCCACCTCCCTGTGATTATTTATGTTGACGATGATCTGCTGATGGAACTGCGGGTACTTGTTTGGTTTTCCAGATGATGAGGGACCACTGCCAGGAACCTTGTCATTGGACGTGTCGGGAAGATTTGTGTTACCTGGAGGAACTGGAGCTGGGACGGTTTCGTAGGTGCCGTCGGGTTGGGATGGTCTGAACGCCCCCGCAAAAGGCTGCTGCTTGAAGCGTGAAAATGTCCGTTGGCCGACAGCCTGGGTCCGGTAATCGTTATTTCCGGAAGGCAGTTCCCGAAGATCTGGGACCGGATGGGGCAGGACCGGTGGAGGCGAGTCATTGTAGTCCAAATATTTTGAAGGGCCTGGGATGAAGGGTCTCCCAGC
>JAQFZC010007457.1:0-11196 GCA_034695205.1 Dicyrtoma fusca | reverse complement strand
ACTCATGTGGTTACCATTTGGAGATCGGTGCTCCAATGTAATCAACCGAGTTTTCCCAATCAAAAGAGGAGTTTTTGAGGACAAGGTCGGCACGTTTTGGTACGTTCTAGATCGTTTCATCCCGGTCAAGGGAGTTATTCCGGATGCTACTATTGCCAGAACGTGTGCGGTTGTGTCTGTGTCAATGCTTATTCCGTCCGCGTTTCAGATGTTAAAAGCAGCTTCTTCTTCGGTTCGTAGAAAATATGTCAACAGCTCAAATTAATTCCTGTATATTTTTCTTATAATTCACCGTATTTAATTAAACTTATTTTTTTGTTTCAGAAAACGTCCAGGGAATCTCTGAATAAAACATTCTTACTAAATATCTTTAACTGCTCCTTAATTTTCTTTCTATTTTCTTACCATGTTCATGAAAAATCAATAATGTTGGCAGTTCTAGCGGCTGTACTGTTGATTCAGTGGTATCCCTTTGAATCAGTTTGGTTCATTACAGTAGCTTCGCTGTCACTGTATCCATTATTGTATCAAGAAGGATCTCACTTGGCCCTAGTGTCGTGCACTGGTGTGTTCTTGTTGATTGCATTTCAAGGCAATACCTTTAAAAATCTGAAGTTAATTCAAAGGTAAGTTATATGCATGCACATTAAATTACCTGGAGAACTTGGTAATTGATATTAAGCAAATATTTTACTGTGGAATCATCTGACATTGAATGTTTGTGCTGATTTGTTTAGTTTGGCTTTTCTGGCTTCAATCGGAGGCTACGTCGCATTGATTTCGGCGCTAACCTTCATTTCACCACCAGAAAAGTTACCTCATTTATTTCAAGCTGGAATAGCGATATATTCCTTCCTACATTATGCAGCATTTTTAATATACTTTCATTTGCAGTAATGTTTTGTTTGTATATTATTTTAAAGTATTGTTTTGATAAGAATTGTTCAGTATCTGTAGCTCCAGGAGCGGTGCTAACCACAGTTGTGTTAGTCCAGCACCGTTTAGTTCTGCTACACACACGACCATTTTAAATGCACATCTGTGTGAAAAAAATACATATCAAACTATATACTTATGTAATTGAAGCTGTACTGTACTAAGCAAATATTTTTATAAATGTTGAAGCGGATGTAATACCATAAGGTTTTCTACATTTTGTTTTTACCGTAGATTTTAAAAAATTCCATTACGTGCGAGCTGAAATGAAGTAGGAGGTACGCTGATCTTTACTTAATATAGTTGTTGTAGGAAGAGCAAACTAACCACTTGTAATTTTTTAAGCAAACTGCAACTGTTTTGAAGTCACTATAAATTAATGTAATTTTAATTTATAAATATTGTGGTTGGTTTGCTCAAGAACACCTGTACATCTATCTGTGGTTGTTACATCCGTATTTATTGAAGTAGCTAAAACGTAAATAAGTAGTTCCAAAAGTACACGTTTTACTTTATCATCTAGTCATTGGGACATGTCTTTGCTGCGGTTTTGGTTTTACTAGTTCCGTTTTTACTAATTACTTACTTGTGACTTATTATAGACGTGTTGAATAATAGGCCGTGCGAACTACACAAAATGTTTTTTTCATAATAATAATTAATTTATGAATGTCGCCTTGAGCTGCAATAATGATTGCTAACAAATAAACTACAAAATTTTCACTGCATTTAACAGTTTTTACTGTGCATCGCCATTCAGACATGATAAGCATGTTATAATATAATGTAATGTACAATCAAAATTATTATGGTTATCACTTTGCTAATTCGCTTGTTAAAACCATCTTATATTTAACGTGTATGTTAATGTTTACGTTGTAATTTCTGTATGTATATACCACATTAGCATATAATAAAGATAATAAACCCAAAGATTTTCGTATTTGCAAGTTTCATTTCATTGCTCAGAAAATAACAATTGATATTCTTTACGAATATCAAACTATATTAGTTGTTGTGATTGTTTTTGTTATTTTAATACATGACAGTTATACTATCTATTAAGCTATGTATGCATTCCGTTTCATTCTCGTTTAATTACTGTTTATTGTTTTAAGTAAATGAATTCAATAACTTTTGATTTCTTTTATAACCATTTTTTATTTTCGCTTGCAAGCTGTGTTAGGCAAAGCTAGTAAAGCACCCTCGACATCACCTTCATCTGTATTCTCAATCTCAACCCTGTCGAATGTCGAATATACATGTACCTAGGCACTCTATTTATTTAATATAGGCTCTTACCACAAATACAAACCACAGAACCACACAAAAAGATGAAACTAAATCTAATCGTATCATGGTAGATATTCCATTGTAATACACGAAGTTCATTTTCTGTCATGATTTTTTTTTTGTATTTAACTTAGTTCTGTGAAACGAATACGAAATAAAAGTGATCATGAGCGTGGACGAAGTAAAAGTCTCACAGGCTATATGTAGTCATGAAGCCGAAGCTTCTGTCTTGTGTTCATTGTGGAAGTAGAGCCCTAAGTTGAATAACATTAGGAGTATTTAAGGGCAATGGATGGATGCCTATTTTTATTTACTGGGGGTGTAGAATTCTGTCCGTCTACTCATGTGCTATGCACCGTAGCCCGTAGCGTTGAGTTGAGCAAACTGTATTTTTTAAAATTTATTTTACACATTCATGGCATGGGTACGAAACGAAAGCCAAATTTACTATTGCCCAACGAAGAACCGAAAACTTGGATATAATAAAAACGAAAAGAAAAGGAATAAGGACTTGTAAACTTGTATAGCCTAAAGATATGTATACATATGCTCAACCCATTGAATTCATCAACCTGAACGAAACATTTCATCCGAGGGCTCAGCTGACATCACTCTCATCTTCTTCCCCAACTCCATTGCTAAAAGACCCAAATAAAAATATATTTTATCTGGGAAGAAATCGTTGCGTGTATAACTTTAAACTTTTCAACCTAACTACAACACAAGAAGTCATTCCAGATTCCAGATACTTAACATTCACCACGCATCCATGCCATGTAGTAAAATACAAACAACAGCGGTAACTCCAATGACATTCATCCGAAATCTAAGCTATACACTTTAAAATACTATTCATACAACGTGCTCTACTCTTATGTATGTACATATCTGTAGTCTCCGTATATACATGTAGAGTTGAATGGGTGCGAGTAAGTGCATATAAATATTTTCTGGTGTTATTTTGCTCTCATGACTTCACTAGTCTTCAAAAGAGCATCTTACTTCTTACATTATCGTATACCACATATAGTCAGCTCAAGTTGCAACGAAAGAACCGTGGAGATGTGGGAGAGATAGAGCAAACGGCCGGGTAATAATAAGTGTGTGTGACGCAAAGTAAAGGAGGAATGAATGAACTAAACTAACCATCAACGAATCTCTGCTAATGTGGGTATGTATAGGTAGAAAAATATCTCATAAAGTATCCCTTGCCGTACGATGCAACGTAATCATACACTAATAAAAATAAAGCTCCAACATGCGCCATTTGGGATATAAACATTATATGTATGTATGTACATAAGTAGACGTATGCCTCCCTATTTTATGAAAGAAAGCATTGGCAGGGGAAGTTTTTGTTGTAGTAAACAAACAAAATATGAAACGTCTATCTCAGTAATTATCTGCTCACCGATAAACCTACTGCTGACAGATAATCAGTTTCAGTGGCATGACAGTACAACACACTCAGGCAGTATCAAATTAAATATGT
The DNA here is from genome assembly GCA_034695205.1 of Dicyrtoma fusca. Taxonomy (NCBI): domain Eukaryota; kingdom Metazoa; phylum Arthropoda; class Collembola; order Symphypleona; family Dicyrtomidae; genus Dicyrtoma; species Dicyrtoma fusca. Next base: position 7,475 of record JAQFZC010007457.1, on the reverse strand, counting down.
ATGTGTATACCTATGTACTTTGAAGTTAAAAAAAAACAAATCTTCAAATAGGTAATATGGCTAGAAATATTGTAAAGCACAAGTAGTTTTTGCATCACAAGGATCCCCACAATACTGATACAAAAATAGATGGGTAATCGGTATGATATGGAAGGAAGGCTCTTCGTACATGATCTCATGGTCCAAAATGTGTACATGTACATACATACTACAATCTAGAAAGCATTTGCGACACCGTCTGACTCACGACTCGCATTTATTTTGTATATTTTAAGAACTACAGTTTTGCTATCCCCTATCCCATCGTCGTTGGCTTGAAAAAAAAATGTTGAATTCCATTTTTTAGGAGTATTTGCTACATTTTCTTTCGAATTCAAATCCATGGATGCAAAAAATCTTCTTTTTTAGTTTCCTTCGATTCAAAGGCTTTTTGACTTGTACTTGTAAAAGCAGGGTCGAACTCAATATCTGCTGCTTACTTACTTATGTACTAGTCAGGTAAAAAGAATTTTGTTCCGCTTCATTCGCGTATGTTTTTCTTGTTCCCACACCCACCAGAATTTTTAGTGTATGTATAGGTACTATACATACGTAAGTACATGTGCATAACGCTTGTGAACTATAAAATAAACATCAACATGCGTAGGTAATTGGAAGAAATTGCACTTGTTACACATTGTAGTCAAAAATAGGTCTACAAATATTTAACTAACCAATCCAGCATCAGTGGAATATCAGTAAACTAAAACAGATTCATAAGATTTCCTTTGATAAGACATACATTTTGCAAGGGAAATAATTAAAGTGTGGACCATGACCTGGAGGGCTACAACAGCTAGTTAGAATAAGTTGCAAGATACGAAAGTGATGAGGAAAAGAAGGCAAAAGATACAAAATGAGGAAAAATCTGCATCCTCAGAGCATGTGACTATAGAGTGATTTATTTTCATTCCAGTTCTACGAGACAGCCTTATAGAGTTAGACACACAATCGTAATCAACAGGCTCCACGTGTGGACACTGGATAGTGGATATTCAAGTTATACTCCAAAATATTATTCCTCTTCACAAAATTATATTATGTTTTGAATACTGATTGTGATTATGAGAGCATAGGCTGGAGCTACGGCAGGCAGGGGCAGACAGACAAGAGTTCGAGAAAAATGCAAATTATGATTCAACCATATCTACCACATACCGACAGTATATAACCACGCGGAGGAGATGCATTACATACCCTACTCGTCCATTACTCCATTACAGCGTATTAGCTAACGAAAGTAGGCACCAAATACTAAATTCCATATGGACTGGATTGAAACTGAAATTGCGCATCTATTTACCCAGGCAAGATCACCTCTACGCTGGCATGGTATGTATGTACCTACATTCATACGTCAATGGCGCATGTTTACAAGCCCCTTCCCTCCCGATACAATCAGGCTTAACATTTGCAGTAAACTAGTTAGTTACTATGCACACTTGGTCGACTCAGACAAGACAAACGCATAACACTGGCAAAAAAAGATGCTTGGAATAATTTGAATGGAAATACATAGGTATGTATTATACGTTACAACCAGAAATCCTACAAAAGGTGCGTAAAATCTACTACAAAACGTGTCCATGTGGAATACCTTGGCCAACAGACTGTAAACTCCATCTTATCTTGTCTTGTTTATTTTTTTATTCATTTCGTTTTTGTCATACTTTTGTGCCTTATCCACAAATACATCCGTAAATCTGCACAGAAATACTAGTTTTGAAGCAACATGCAGAAAGCAAACTCATTTGTACTAACTTGTATTTAAGACAAACATATGCAGGCAAAAGTATGGCAGCTACAGGCTGGAAATGGACATGGAAATGGACTCTGTATAACATGTCGGCCTAACAACACTAGCCAGTAAGTCAGTAAGTACAGAGATCTTGAAGCACCTACAGCGGAAAGATATTCGCCTTCCAGTGGCAGTCGCCCGGCATTTGTATTTGTTTGTCATTTGCTATTTGCTTGTTGCATTTCGTTGTTAACAACAACTGGATTGCATATATATATACGATAACTTAGTTGCCATGTCACATTCTTGCTCCATGGCCAACATTAGGACTTTAGGACGAGTCTCAAGTTTGAAGCAAAGGATAGAGTCAAGAATTATTTAGCATTTACATTTTTTTTTCTGTATAAGTGGGAATGATTGAGCGTCGTAGGAGAAAATAGCTTGTGGTCAGGCCGCTGATCTCACTCAACACGCTATACAAAATAAATAGCAATAATCCATGGATGATGGGGATGCAAATTAAAGTATGCATGCATGCGCATAAGTACGTGTCTAGATTTGATGTATCGGAACAACAATAATAACTGCGTGGCAGCCTGTTTCATTTTCATTGGGAAGAGACAAGATAAGGGGTGCCTTAATAATTTATCGTTGGCTACATGCAGATACAGAGAAAGATCTACATATAGGTAGGTAGGTATATAGAGAGTGGCAAATAAGGCGGTTGTTCTCACTTTCTCACTTCACTACGGCATGGATTCGGATTCATGGAGAATGAACTACTACGCATTTGGAAGGGATTCGCAAAATCGCAAATCACAACAGTTAATTCGCCAATGTCAACATATATAAGTATAACACGTTGTATCCCATCTACTGTCTACCTACATTCTGCATCTGGAGCTAGTCTCATTCATTTGTACTCAACTCACGAATGCAGATACTATAGACTCATATTTACTACTATGCTACAGCAAAACTGTAGGGTAGGTATAGTATTTATACTATACTGATGTTCATCTTTATGCCCGCTGTTTAAACACTCGAAATATATGTTATGTAAAGTATCTCCTCCTTCTCACCGCTTTTTTCCTCCTTTCCCATTCTAACAATGAGGTGCTGATGCTGATGATATATTTTAGTATAAGTAACTCCATTTTCACTGGTAAACTGAGTCTCTAATCTACATTACGAACTACTCGCAAGTAGGTACTACCAAACCAAGGCAAGGGTGAGGCTATTAATTTTCATTTCGTACTGGTATTGGTGGCTACTGAGTAAACTCAGTAATGCAATGCTCGGCAATTGGTTTGTAAACCAATTTCCTCAAAAACCGGTTTGTAATAAGTACTACGTTATCATGAGAATTTAGCACAATATTTATGCTAAAATGTAATAAGCCTAAAGGGAAATTCATCAAATGTAACTTTTAATTTTCAAACCCCCCACAAACACATTACTCATCATAACAATAATTTTTTAGAGCTTCGACAAAATCTTTGTAATTTCAAGTAACCCGTCACGTGAATGAGTCCTACAGTGTGTTTGGAGAAAGTTCTTATTGTTTTGTTTAAAAAAGCTGTCCAGTTCCTTCTGTCTCTGTTGAATTTGCCGACCTTTGTATTTCCTACTATACTACTATTCTGCTCAGAGCTGGAGTTATTAATGCTTACGGGGAGTTGATGGCAATGACTAGAATACCTATTAGACTACTGCGTTGATCCACCATGCCATGCCCCAGACAGCTTGAAAAAAAAAGCAAAAGTGAATAAACGCGTACAAGGATAAGCGTGGAGGTTAAAAGTATTTCAAAGAAAAAAAAACAACATAAAAACCTTAAGCTACGCAAATGGTACAGTAGAGTAGGTCTTTTCCTCCATAATATGTATAGTTTTACATGTGATAACATAAAATACACAATACAATAATAACTAGCTTATTGGCAACCCGACGGGTTGCAATCAGCGTATTAGCCCATGGATGTACTGTACCGCACCGGCACATGGTATTGCGTGCAATAAGCTGAACGGGTACTTTACGGTAATGAATTTGTTTTGGCACATTTTTACCGATCGCAATGAGCACAGCCGCCATTGATCAGGTGGATATAGTTTAATCATTCAACTTTAATGAATGAAGTGGCACCTGTACACAAAAAGGTAAACGTAGACTCAAAAGACAAAACATGCAAGGGTAAGGGAAACATTAGACAGAGCAAAGGTAATAAATGGGACCCATTGGCAGAGCCAAAGGGCATAAGCCCCAAATGGATTAAAACTTACCAGACGGGTAAAAATTACCGAGAAGTAGCCAATTGCAATCTTGAAAAAAAGCAGTAATGTTGCTATAGAGTGCTGACTGTAAGTAACGGAGGTGACAGACGTGAACTGCTCCCTCATTCCCGCTTCATACGAATAAATAATTTTTAAATGAGACCAATACTGTTGCATTCGGTTTAGAAATAAAGAAGGATTTCTTAACAACTTGTAAAAATCTTCAAAAAGGCGCCAAAATTACGCCTTTTTTGAGATATTATATGGCGACAAAGAAAATTGTTGGAACAATCGTTTAAATTTACTCTTCCTCTTTACGTTGGGCTTCGAAGCAGACCAAAACCGTTGCATTGGGTTAAGAAATGGAGGAAAAGTTCATTAAGATACGTGAATACCATCAAAAATATTCCTTTTTATGTATTGCGTAAAAACAAACGAACAAACAATTTTTTTAAAAACTTTGCTTGAATGTACGCCTGCCTCCTATTTACATTTCACTTCGAAAGAGACCATAACAGCTACGATCGGTTCAGAATTGGCGGGCGCGTTCTTTTCAATAGGTCAAAATCGTCAAAAATGGGCCAAAGCTACCTCTTTTTTACGTATTGCTTAACAACCAACATTTTTTTGAAAAAAATCTTGGTTATTCCCCCCTTCTGGTAATTGCGCTTCAAATGAGACTAAGATCATCTTATTCGGTTCACAAATGCTACGGTACACATTTACTTTTAACTAGTACAAGCAAGGTTTAATAGTAAGATTACTAGGGGATAAAGCCTTTTAGCAGCATTTCATAACTCACCTTCCTTCGTACCTTTACTACTAGGAAATATCACATAAGTCACAGGCACAGGTGACTTGCTCATTATTATAGAACGACTACAAACTGACTAGTGAGTCAAACAGTCGCAGAGTGTTTAGGTACAAAAGTGTTGTAGTAATATCTATAATTGGCCTATTCTACAACAATGACACGAAACTAAGTAAAGTAGCTATCCCATCCCAGAACTCAGATGTAGGATACCATAACCACCGGAACTGCTTTCAGCTTTTTATGATGGGACATGGGGATGTACAATGGACACATATATCGGAGGCAAAGGGAAAAGTATACAACTGGTATGCACGTCCTCATATACATATGCTCATTAACGCTTCGTCTTTTATTTAATTAGGAGTGAGCAAAACAACGTGACAAGACAAATAAGGTAACAAGGATATTATGTTGATTAATATTTTTATATGAAGAACCTTTTCCCTCGCGTCCTCTCGTCAAAGTCAAACAGCAGTCAGGCTAGACAGAATAAAGATGCCAATATTTATTTTAGTTACTATGTATACATGCATTGACTGCACGTTGACTTTTATGTACTGCTCCTCTTGAGTCGAAGCATTTTTATGTCATCGGTCTTAGCGTCATTCAATAGTTTTAATGCGACCACGTAAGTACCTACGTAAAAGTGGAGGTACCACTTCTTATTTTGTACCTGTACTCTTTAAGCACATTAACTTAATTATACGCGTTCTTACGATTACGTAATTGTAATTGTACGTAAGCTTTCTTAATGGAGCCTAGCTTATGTATCGCTCAAGTAATCCTGATACACTACTATATACGGGTAATTATGCTAATGCGGGACCAGTAATAGGAAGGATGACATTTTGGTTTGTGTGTGTACGAATATGAAAATGAAATAACTATTGAAGGAATTTGCTTTCTTGTAATATGATAAAGTCTGGACCGTCTCATTACAATGTCAACCGTCCATCAAACATGGAAACAGTAGTTAAGTGCAACCCGACTCGAATTTGTTTTTGGATGGTTGATAGCTGTGGGCTCTTAATTCGGGGAATGGATATGAACCTTTAACCCTTACCTAGCATTACTTGTGCTTATTTATACTCCATACTTATACCTTTATACTTTGCTTTTATTTTGTTTTGCCGTTTGTTGTTAGAGTACTGTTACCATTACAGTACATTCTAACGATAAGCCTGTACAATTGCATCCATGTCACTGTATTGAATTTAGGTTGGTACGACATTGGACCTCTTTGCCTTCCCGGAGTTAAAAGAAGTGGTATTCCCAGTTGTTTGAAAGTGAAATCCTAGCCAAATGTTTTCGATTTCAAGTTCTTTTTTTAACTACGTTATACTTTCGCCTTCGTCCTCGTCTGTACTGTATCTGTATATGTCTACCCCACGCTATTGCTATTATGTCTGGGCCCTGGCTATACTGTCAAACTATGCCCACGTGGGCCAACTTTAGGTACCTTACATACATACATCAGAAATGAATGTGTCTGCTAAATAAAAAAAACCCGAAAGAAAACAACAATATGACGAGCGCTTTGTTTGTGCTGTAGTCTATATACCAATCACGTGTAATTATATACTAGCTCGGCCTGTCTGTGTCTGTGAACTCTGCTCATACTCTCATTTTGTATACTAGGTACCTTCAACCAGCCTTCCATTGATTTCCTACTTGGAATTGGTGCAAAAGTACAGTCATAATCTGTTTATGCGTAGGTATTTATCACCTACATTAAAATAATGCTCTACTCTGTATATAAGTACATATAATATTTTAAAATGGACTCCCAAGCATACCTACTCAATGTTTTCATCAAAATGTGTTTGTGTCTGCCGTCTGCCTTGAAGGAAATGAATAAATACATACATGATTGTGTTTTGTTCATTATTACTTTATTTGTCTTGATTGAGTTTAAAAGTCATATAAGGGGAAATACGAACACAATAATTATTATTATTATAATATGCTGAGAACAAAACTTTTGTTCACACATAAACCTATACCTACAATACAGTATGTGCCAGAAATATATTGCAATAAAGGAAAAGCATTTTTTTTTAAAATCCCCGGACGCGAAAAAAAACAACAATTATGCCAACAAAGCCAGATTTGAGCACGCAGTGATTATACGACAGATAATGGAAAAGATAAAAAATAACAAAAACGGCTGATTCGACACATAAGAAAATCACATTAGTGCAGTAGCAGCTACATACAACAAACAGCAAATTCCAATTCCAGGAATGAACTTTACAGTAAACCTTCGTAGCACCATTTCAAAATTATTGTAACTGTATATATGTAATTCTGGGTTAAAAATACAAATATGACTCCCACCATTCTAGCAACACATATTACACATTTATTTTACTCATTCGGCCCCTGATCTCCGTACTGTAAATACTGTAAATACTAATAAAATTATTAAATGCGTTTGATCCCCATCCAGGGTGACCTCCAGTAAATAAATAATCAATAGATTTTTTGTCGAAAAAATTACAGCAAATAAAGATTACACAGACTATTGGCTGATTAGCAGTGTAATCCGTGGACGCAAGTATCCCAATTTTAACATGGGCTGCCGTCCAAATACATGTAAAACATGCACATC
>JAQFZC010007456.1:0-11197 GCA_034695205.1 Dicyrtoma fusca | reverse complement strand
CGTTTAACTCCATGTATTTTCTAACCCTAAACCTAATCCTAATCTGAAACCTCGACGTAGCACAAACTCACTAATATAATGATTTCAATTATTGAGTTCGAATCAGAAGACGTATCTCAATTTAAATAATTGTAGTTTATTTGATACATGGGTTGCAGCTTGCGGATAATGCATTAAAGTTTCAATAAAGAAACAAAAACTTTGGCATTAGAATATTCGTCCATTAAGTTGTTATAGCAGTTTTCAAAAAATAAGCTGTTTTGGTACTTTAAAAAAAAACTTATTTGCACTTTTTAAAAATAGTAAACGTGGCAATCATACTTTTTTAGAAGTAAATACTAAAAGTGGCACTTACATTGTTCTAAAACTAGTACAAGTGGTAACTACACTTTTTAAAAAAAAAAAGTAAAAATGACACTTACACATTACCATTAAAACAAGTTATGTTTAAACCATTTTAAAACAGTAAAAGTAGCATTTTCATCTGTTAAGAGTTCTAAAAGTGGTTTAAAAAAATGTTTTAAATAAAAACAGGCCATTTACATTCTTTTAAAATAGCAGAACTCACATTTTAAATGTAACACAAATAGTAAAAGAGGTATTTAAACTTTTTTAATGCAGCGATGGTGGCATCTGGATATTTCCTAAAAATAGTCAAAATAATATTACTTTTTGAAGAAAACTTAAAATGACATTCACATTTTTAAATGGTAGTAAAAAAGGCAATTGCGCTTTTTAAAAATAGTGAAAGTGGCATTTTATTTGTACAAAAAAAGCAGAGTGGAGTGTAAAACACTTTTTCATAAATAGTAAAAGTGCTACGTACTTCCCAATTAGCCAACGTCCTATTTAAACGTTTTAAAAATTAGAAAAAAGATATCTGCAGTTTTTACTGATTTTGGAAAGTATAATTACTTTGAATTTGTATTATATTTTTTTAATTTAGGGAGTATCATTAATATTTTTTAGAAAGTGTACATGTAAGTTTTACCAGGTTTAAAATAGCTTAAATATCACTTTCATACTTTTTTAAAACTGTAAATACCACTTTGTTTTTGTTTTATTGATTTTAGGAAGCTGTAGATATCAGATATACATACTTTTAGATGCTACCGTAATTATTTTTGCGAAAGTGTAAATGCCAGATTTTCTTTGGCTTCAAAGGTTTAAATAAACAATTATTTTGTCTTGAAAAGCGTAAATGCAACATTTACTATTTTAAAAAATTGTAAATACATCCATTAAAATTTTTGGAAAAGTTTAAATATCGCTTTTTAATTTTTAAATAAAGCGTAAATACCACTTTTAGTGTTTTCAGAAAAAGCATATGGTAACTTTGTGAAAAAGTGCCATTTACGTAAATATTAAAAAATTACAAATATGGTGCATATATTCACTTTTTAAAAATAGTAAAAGTGGCGTTTACACGTTCTCAAAAAAAAGTATATGATCCCTTCATTTTTCAAAAACTATAAAACAAAATTGTGCTTGTATTTACACTTTTTAAAATGAGTGAAAGTGGCATTTACACCTTCAAAAGTAATAAAGGTGCAATTTAAAAAAAACGTAAGAACTCAACTTTTAGTTTTTTTACAAAGTGTTGTTACATATTAACGTTAATTTTATAGTGTTTTAAAAATGTCGAGAGTAGTAATACAATTTTTGAGAAAGTGTACATTTCAGTCCTGATTTTAAAAAACTTTGAATACCACTTTTATTTTTTTGTTGAAAAAGTGTACATCCCAGTTTTGTTAATTCTGACAAAATGCAACCGTTACTCGTACTATTTTTGAAAACGTTTGAACGGATTTCTTATAATTTTAAAAAATATTAGTGCCACCTCAACTAGTTATAAATTGTATAAATGACACTTTTACTAATTTTCAAAAAGTTGTAGTTCTACTTTTACGATTTTTGAAAGTGTAAATACAACTTTGTTTTAAAAAAAAGGTGTAAATGCTACCTTTCTTTTCTAAAGTTTAAATAGCACTATTACTATTTTTGAAAAGACGTCAATGTAAGTTGCACTTTTTGAAAAAGTGTGACTGCCATTTTTAATAATTACGAAAAGTGTAAATACTAACTACGTTTTGTGGACCATTGCCATTCACACTTTTTAAAAAGAACTAACGCGTTTTATAAGCTTTTTGGAAGACAGCAAAGTGGTGTTTACTTTGTTTTAAAAACAGTAAAAAAAATAATAACAGTGTAATTTAAAATCATTAAAAAATAGAGAAGGTGGCATTTACAGTTTTCTGCATTTTAAAATATAGTAAAACTTACATGTACACTTTCTCAGACATTGTAAAACTGCAACTATTCGTTTTTTAAAAACTATGAAGCCAAATTAAATTTTCATTTAGACTTTTCAAAAATAGTAAACGTGGCGTTTATACTTTTTTAAACAAAAGTGAAACTCCTCACAGCATTTTTCAGAAGCAATATTACGAGAGTCAAAATGCCATTTACACTATTTTAAAAACATCCAGAGTTTTATTTCCATATTTTTTAAAATACCGAATGAGGTGGCACTATTTAAAAACAGTAAAAATGGCAAATTTTGAAAGGGTTTGGAAATTGTATTTAAAACATTTTTAGAAATAAAATTTAAAAGAAGTGTAAATGCAACTTTTACTGGTTTTGGAAAATAAAAATTCAAATATTACTTTGTTTTGCGGTTTTTAGAAAATATTGGTACATAGCAGTTTTACCATTTTTTAAAAACTGTAAAGGTCAGTTTTAAATGTCAATGTTATTATTTTTGCGAAAGCGATAATGCCAGCTTATCTCTCTTTTAAAAGTGTAAATAGCACTATAGATTAATCTTTGTAAAGTGTAAATCTAAAAATTCTAAAAGTGTAAATGCTACTTTTACTATTCTGAAAAAGTGTAAATACATGTTTTACAATTTTTGAAAAGCGTATATACATGCCAGTGTTGCTATACTTTTGAAAGGTGAGGGTGGCACTTTTCTGTTTTAGATAAAGTGTACATACCACATTTACTATTTCCGAAAAGAGTACTTACTAATTTTGTTTTGTGAAAATGTGCAATTTACAGTTTTGTAAAATAACAAAAGCTGTCGTTTTTAGACCATTCTGAACGTTCGTCTATTTATTACAGCTGTAGTAATTGACCTTGAAAACTTTTAAGGTTTTTGAAAAACTTAATTTCCAGTTTTGGCCCTTATTTAAAAGTAGTATAGAGAAGTTTTAAAGGACTTTGAAAATGTCGATTTCCAGTTTTGATATTTTTTCAAATGTTAATATCCTATTTTATACCTTCTTAAAGTTGATTTCTAGTTTTTACCTTTTTCTAAAAGCTTGAGTCACTGGATTTCAAGGTTTTTAAAATTATGGTAATTTCCAGTTTTAAACCTTCTGAAAAAAGCTTTGCCCTTTTTTCTTAAAGTCTTATTTACCAGTTTTCAAGATTTTCGAAAATGCTGATTTCTAGTTTTGACTTTTTTCTAAATGTGTGAGTCACTGATTTTCAAGGTTTTTTAAAATGTTAATTTACAGTTTTGGCCTTTCTTTAAAAGTGTTATTCATTAGTTTTGAACGTTCTTGAAACTGCTAATTTCCAGTTTTAGTATTTTTTAAAGTCTATTTTTCCAGTTTTGGTCAATTTTAAAAACGTAAAAATCCTTTTCATACGATCTGAAAATGTCATTTACTAGTTTTGACATTTTTAAAAAGTGTTATTCAATAGTTTTAGATGCTTTTAGTACTGTCAATTTGTTGTGTTGACAATTTTGAAAGAGTTAAATTGTAAAATACACACATAATATGTGTGAATCATTATATTTCCATGGTTTCCCATTTCGGAATAGGTTAACCAGTTCCATATGTACATTCTACGTGGAATTGAATTAACTATTTGACGTTTGTAGGTTATAGGCATAGCTATAGGAAGCCATTCCGTAACTTATAGTGCCTACATAGCTAGTAAGTTATTTAGTTGAGATCGGCAAGTGACTGACTGAAGTAGTGCAGGCTTTTTGTGCTTTGTCTGTTTACACAGCCATTTAGTAAACAAAATGATAAAACAGCCACTAATGATATCAATCAACGGCAAAAAATAATTTAATTTCACAAACCCATCCAATCGTTAGGAAAAAATACAAACAAAGCACACACAATAATTACAGCCAACTAACAATTTATTTATTGCCAGAGCAGAGGATCGAATTTATGTACTTTGACATATTCTTGGTCAAGAGTCAAAACTGGAAATTAACATTTTTAACCTTTTTGAAACGGTAATATATCCAGTTTTACATCTCTTTGAAAACACCAATTTCTTGTTTTGAGCTTTTTGAAAGTTCTAATTTCTTGGTTTGACCTTTTTAAAAAGTGCTAATTACTAGTTTTGACCTTTTTGAAAACGCTAATTTCTTGATTTGACCTTTTTGAAAAGTTCTAATTACTAGTTTTGACCTTTTTGAAAACGCTAATCTCTTGGTTTGACCTTTTTGAAAAGTGTTAGTTACCAATTTTGAGCTTTTTGAAAAAGTTTATAATGCCATAAACACTGTTTCAAAGAATTCTTTCCATATTTGATGGCTTCGCTGTTCCGAATAGATTAAAAGGGACAAACGCCAGAGCTTACCTCGTGAACACTGCCGAAGAGAAGGAAGGCTGTGAAAAACTGAAAAGTTCTTATGAGCAAGGCAATTATGTTGACGAAGAAGCAGAAAACTCCGTCTGTAATTACAAATTAAAATTACAATTAATTAAATTAAACACGTAATTACCCAAAATAGCCGACAAAGTTAAAAAAAAATGAATAAAAATGACTTACACTGTTTGGGCTCCAATGGTCCCTGTTGCTGAAGGTTAGGCTCCCAGTCTCTCGGTAATTCAAAAAGCCTGAGTGTATACAACAATACAACAACATAAGGCCAATGGAAATTATCTACACACACACAAATAAAAAAAAATAATACCAACAACAACAAACTAAAATCAAAGTCAAAACCAAAATTTATTCATAGTAGACGAAGGACGACACATGCATCTTTACACCCTAAAATGCCCACTAAAATTCCCATAAAAATGACCGACAAAATGAAAAAATAACCCATAAATACCCATAAAAACCTACTAAAATCCCCCCAAAATAATTGACGAATAAATCACAACTTAATTAAAGCACCACTAATGCTAATTTTGAAAACTTTTTTTTTCTTAGCATATATTTTTCTTCACATATATAGCTTTAGCTATATATGTGGTAGCCTAGGAGCGTTTCAGTCCCTGGCGCCTGTGGAACGGTCCACAAGGGTCACCACTTTCAGTCCACAAGGGAAAACACTCTCTCGTTTACACGCTCATACACTTCTCGTACACGCTTCTATTCGTTCGTAGTATATTGGGATTCATTTTGCTTATTGTATGCTTACGAACGGAGATACGATTTGACAGTATTATTTATGCTGTTTTCAGTGCTCCAAGTACATAACCTTGTGAGAATCTTATGCTAATCTGCAGTTTGGTATTAAAAATACTTTAACATATTATTTGTATTACTTAATTACTTTCAATGGGCATGGCAAATGGGCGGTAAGGCTCCCAGAATTCAAAATATCATTGTATTTACTAGTCACACTGCGCATTAGGAAAAGTAATTTCAAGCGAACACATGGCATACACTCAACCCTCTGAGTTAATGCATGAACTGCGCAAACTAACAATAAGATATATTTCAAAATAAGTTCTTGTTTCCTAATGAAGTAGAATACGATCTGTCTTTAAGGGCTTTAGAAAAGGAGAGAATTGTAGAAAACATTTTAAAAATAAAAGTGGGCGGTAAAAATATAATGAGTCACTAGAAAGGTGAGCGTCGGATAATGTACTGCGAAGATACTCCCTCCCTTTTATTTTGACTTTGGTTTTCTGTGAAGCAACTTAGGGTTGAAATGAAATACGACAATGCACGAAAGAATGGCACCAGCTACTGAAGAGGATTTAAATTAATTATTAAATTTAATTACGATTTATTACAGTAAGATTAGAGACAACCAAAGCAGTCCTGCAACCGGAAGAATTGAATGAACCCGGCGCCCTAACGGATTCCAAGTAGAGTTCCGCGGCCCCAATGTGTGAGCAGGCTCCTTTTAGACCTGCGCAAAGATTGTAAAGTTAACTTCCCGCCCAAATAACAACCAAAATACCGAGTAGCCGTTGCATACTTGAACCGTCGCCGCCCCCCGCGCATCCAGGCTGCCGATAGGCCCCGTTGGCAAAGAAGCAGGCGTGACACATGTCCATGGCGTCCGCCATACCCGGCGGGTCGAAAAATCCCCAGAATTCCCGCCCCGTGAACAGGACGTCCACGAAAGTGGCGTCCGTCTTTTTTAATCCCGACAAGGTTTTACCGCCGCATTCGGAGGCGGACTTTTCGGGGAAGCAAATTCCACGGGGATCCAGAGACCTGAACAAAAAATACGTATTGAAGAAAATATTAGACAAGTGTGCGCCAAAGTCCTCTATTCGGAACCGGGAAGCCATGGAAGTATTGCTTTAGAAAAGTGTGAAGGCTACAAAAAACACTTTGAAAAAGGTCAAAACTAGAAATTAGCATTTTAAAAATTGTCAAAACAAGAATTTAACACTTTGAAAAAGGTGTAAAACTAGAATGGAGCATTTTAAAAAATGTTAAAACTAGTAACTTACACTTTTAAAAAGGTGTAAAACTTAAATTGAGCATTTTAAAAAGGGGCAAAACAAGAATTCAACACTTTGAAAAAGGTGTATTAAACTAGAATTGAGCATTGTAAAAAGGGTCAAAACTATTAAGTTACACTTTTAAAAAGGTGTAAAACTTAAATTGAGCATTGTAAAAAGGGTCAAAACTATTAAGTTACACTTTTAAAAGGGTGTAAAACTAGAATTGAGCATTGTAAAAAAGGTCAAAACTAGTACGTTAAACTTTTAAAAAGATGTAAAGCTATAAGAAATCTTGTTTACCGTACTTTACCGTACCACTCGAAGCTCTACCGCGGCAACTATTACTTACAGCTGGTTGAGAAAGGAGAGCCACTCCTATGATTTGCGTGTTAAAAGCCCGGCAGCTATTAGAGACCGGCAATAAATACAGGAAATATGGTAATTGAGCTTCTATATGTAAATAATTAGGAAATACACACTCATGTATATATTATACGCTATATGCATTTATATCAAAATCAAATTAGGAGATAAAAGGTGTTTATTTTTATTGTTTTTTTTAATTCAAATAAAGCAAAAATATTACACTACAGAAAATCGTATGGTTTCAATTCTTATTATACCACACTCAAAGTGAATATATAATGAATTTTGCCAGTTAAACCACAATCTAAATATATAGGTACGGCATTTAAGGGTTGTTTATAAATGACGACAAAGGACAAACGTGATTAATTATGAATAGCCTATGTGGGCCTACAACAATGTGCTAATAATACACCACTAATAATTTTCAGTCCTAAGTCCATCAAATAAAATACTGTTATTATCGGCCATTCTCTAAAGCCAACCATACGTCTCCACTATTTCACAATTTTTGAAAATGATCCCGCATTTATTCTACCATGGGTGCTAGCTGGAGGCAGGCTGTCGTCGGTAAGAACTGAGAATTTATTTGGTCGCTTTAATGTAGAAAAATAGGGGTAACCAAGAAGCCGCTCGACTGTTTAGGTGGAGCGAGAGGAAATCGAAATTGATTGTACTTTAACTACCTACATTCCATAGCAGCTGGCTTTAATGAAGGGGGATATAAGCCGTCCATTGACTATTGGTTTGGAATTAATATTGTACTATAAGCATCGAGAACGTTTTGAAGGAATTGTCTTGGAAGTTGTGGCGACAACTTATTAATATTTTCGCACGTTCTTTCGTAAAATTCTGTCTGCCAGCGAGCGTGCAAGCTAGAAACTTCCAGGTCCTCGTAAATACTTAGAACACGCTGGACGCTTGTCTCATTAGCCTTTCCAATATTTTCCTATGATGAATATACATAATCCAATTGACAACATCACTAACAAAATAATACGCATAGTCATTTGTAGCATCTAAAAACACTTTTACAATGATTGTCATCATTGTTCAGTCCAACGATTTAGGTAATACTGCTGGGCTAACAGAAATTGTTTTAAAAAAGAATTTTATTGCTTCATACAGTTAATACTTGTCTCTGAGCAGCAGAGGCTGCAGCCATTGCTGTGATGAGTGGCCACGTGATCCTTCCATTTTTTATGTCCGTCATCTCATCACTAATGCTAGTAAGTCCGTCGCAAATCTCAAACATGTCCCTTGCAATGGCAAAATAGAGCGAAATATCCAGGCAAACGTCCTCTAGCTGCTTCAAAATGGTTGAGTCAACAACACCGTTCTAAAAATAGAAATGCGATTATTCAGATATTCCACGTTAATCTTAAACCAAACCCCGAAATTGATTATTCTGTTATACAGGTTTATATTATATAACTTTTGCATAGAAAATAACCGGAATAATCAGAATCAATACGATACCATGATGACTGCCGCAGTTACTGGAAGACTTAAGTGAGCGTAACCATTCTTTTGCTTCCTCATCCAGCAGTAATCCTCCATTGAGCACAGCCTTGGTAGAAAATATTTTACTAAACTGTTTTAAACGTTGACACGACCAAACACGGTACAACGAAGCGGTTTGGGCGAACAAACAGTTTAGAACATTTTGCTTGACTTACTTTCCTTTTCGAAACTCCGAGTTGAGAATATTTTCCAGAACCACGCTTGCTGTGCATACTGAAATTATGTTTTGAAAAAATGACGCTAGCTTCACATGTGTTGTGTTTTCATGATTTGAAAATGTATTTGCAACTAAGTCCAGTGCAGCTCGCTCAAGAAGTAAAGCGTCGTGAATTGCAAACCCTTCATCATCTTGGACACAATGCCAGGAGGGCTTGTTGAAGCGTACGTCTGATCCATCGACAATGTCATCCAAAATGTAGTATACGGCTATTATCTAGGCATTGCAGTTTTTAATGTGTTAAGGTACACCCCTTTTATCTTTTTTCATATTATTTTTGTGTAATATAGATTGCTTGTCAATTTCAATTTAAATAGCTAAACTCCATACCATCAAATTATACAAAATGTCTCTAACAACCCCTCATTACTTAGCTGGACTCATTAGGTTTAGGTTTAGGATAAAAATAGAATACCACGTAGATATACTGCATGACTCTGATCTCAAGCCTACTATATTTTTGGCAATAAGATTTTTTTTTTTTTTGTGTTAAGCTTAGGGTAAGCCTTACATACCCAGTCACATGACCAAGCTAGGGCGTATGTTGCCTGACGGCAAGTATAATTTTCGTCCGATTTCCTATCCTCAAAGAATTGATTTGCTCCCAGAAAATGTAGACCACTGTAATTTGAAAAAAAAATTTAAAATGTATACAATTTAAATAAATATATTAGGAAATACTGCAGATAGTAGATTTTAAGTCTGCCTGGAGCAAAAGCAAGGCAATAATTTCTGCTTACCCAAACTGTGTTGCGGGCCAAGCATTGTACTCAATGACTTCTTTCAGCCCATCACTCACACACTGAAATTCTGGCAGGCAAACGACTTGCTCAATAAGGGACGGAAGTGCTAAATTAAACCCTTGGACGACTTCAGGCTTGACATTATTCGCAAATTTGTCATATAATAATTTACTTGCCTTCTCTGAATTGTTTTTGTATTTTGCAAAACTGGTTTGAATCAAATTCAAACTGCGTTTGGGTACCATCTCGCAACTATGCGAGTTTACTAACGTCTTCCTTGTATACTGCCAAAGGGTGTTTAGCCTTCCTAGCTCAGCTACGCCTCGATTAAACATGACCGAATGATATTTTTTTTATAATTAATTTTTTTATAAAACAAAAAGTTTAAGTTGTAGGGATGACGCTGCTAAAAATTTACAGAAAGAGTAAGTTTAACAAAATCTGGAAGCAAAAATTTAAAACGAGATAATAATTTGGAATAAGAGCAAAGGATGAAGCACAAGCAAAGCTCCTTTCTTTGATTGCCTGTCGTATATAAGTATGCAATTTAAAAGATTAGCTTAGATACCTATTGCTGGATTTCGTTTGGGATTTTGAACTAAGGTCTCCGTCAATGCGGTCGGTATTGCATTTGTTTCCTTTGTGGGCTTTGTTCATACATCAAACATTACTTACACAATACCGTAGTGAATACTTGTAGTAAAGAAACCTACTAGACGGCGTCCTATATACCAAAGGTGGAATAATGAATCATAACATTTCCGTCACAAGTTCCACATTCGTAGTCCATATATACATTTCATTGTGTATGTGCAATAAACTTTTCTATTTAATTTCTTACTACAGTTATTTATGTTAGGCAAGTTATTAAAAACCTGTGTCTGTCGTTATTGCGTGTAGTGATTAGATTAAACATGTTTTCGTTCCTTTTTCGGTGTTTTCGTAATCACATATTTTATCAGAAACATTTCATTTACTCATTATCTGTGCATAAAATACGGTGTAAAATTAGAAATATGCCATATATTTCGTTTACTTATTGGCTACACTGCCTAGACCTATTTAAAGGCAATTAACAGGTTGACAACATTGGACACAACAAACTCGACGAAATTCGGAATGGAAACCTTCTCCATGAAACAAAATTCGCCAACTTTGATCCCATTGCATGGAATACAACGAAGTAATTTTGAAACATAAAGGGATTCCAGATCGCGTTTGGATAACACTTTCCTTCCCCGTCGCACGCCATTCACATCTTGCAGTTGTGGATCCAGAATATCTTTAGATGTATTTGGCGGAGAACAGAGTACGCTATTGGCTTCGCAGAAGACCCTTATACTCGATTGTTTGCTTGAATTTCCTGCAAGAAGTTCAAACTTGACGGAAATGAATAATTTTAACAGACTGATTTGCTCCGGGATCTTAAAGGCTTTCTCGTAACTCACACAGTAAATCAGAAAACAACCTATTCCAACAAAGCAATTAAAACTGGCGGCAAATGGTACTTGTCGCATGAATTGGATTGCAATAAACAATCCGCAAATAATTGCTGAGAGATACGCTATTTTAAAAGAAAAGACTGCTGCTGAACTGCATTGATTAAACAGGCTGATTTGAAGCGTTTCTCTTATGGCAAGCAAAGCCGAATCTTTAAAAATCTTTGGCGTGCATTT
>JAQFZC010007455.1:0-11198 GCA_034695205.1 Dicyrtoma fusca | reverse complement strand
AAAATCCTATGGACGGAGGGACGCTGGACGCTGGACGCTGGACGCTGGACGGAGGACAGCTCTTTTAATAGTATTAGTGTATTAGATTTGCTTTTGCTATTTAGCCGAAGTGCCGGCGTTGGATGTGAATTCGCTTATTATTACAGCTCGATTGATTGTTACAATTACGTGATTTACGTGCATAAAAAGAGTAAAACGACGTTTAAACCCATTTGAAAAAGTACAAAAACTACTTTTTCAATATTTTTTCCAAAATGAGAAAATCACGTTTTACCTAACCTTTTTCAAAAGTATAGTAAAAAAAATACAAAATTGTGTAAACTAATTCTAATAGTGATATTACACTTAATTAATTTTACAATTTTAATATTGTAATAAATAAATGATTGTATGTAAATTGTACATACTACTTTACTTACAATCTTAACTATAGTATTGTAATTCTAGTTAGTAAAGTAGATGCACCTACATATTCACAATACAGTTAATTTCTCAGTTTTAAAGCTCACAGTCCTTAATTCCTACCCCATTGTCATCGACAAACAAGCCAAACATAACAATAAACAACAATAACAAAGGACAAACTGACAAAGGATGATTTCGGAGACATTATTACCTTCGTCTACCTACTACTTTCTGTCTCCGTTTCTCTGGAACCTAGATCTCTAGATGTAGAAGGCAAAAGAATGCATTTTTGAAATTGAAAGTTGAAGGACATTTATTATCTGAATCTGTCTGAATCTGAAGAGTTCTGAAGCAATAGGAATTATTAGGAATAGAATACGGTATGGTATACGGTTTATTATTGCATGGATGTAAGAAAAATAAGTAAATATTTACGACTGACACAAAAAGTAGATCACATTGCATCCATGCAGTCCCTGCGCCACGGTACCTGAACGTAAACATAAAGTCGAAAAACAGCTTTAAAGTTTAAAGTGTTCATGAAGTTCCGAGCGAGTCGGACTGTGCGGTACCGTGTATCAGGGGCAGTCCATAAATCAAGGGCAATATTTATTGACTAAAAGGCACATGCATTAACAAAATAAATTGACACTCTCCTCCATCGAGGATAGCCCGTGGACTCACTCCCAGCTTACTTTTCAAGACTGCGTGTTCTGTGGGGCTCGTCCATTGGTTGAGTTGCTTGTGGTGGGGAAAGTGACGGAGGTAGTGTGTGGGCAGCCCCCGTCGGCGGAGGCAGTGGTGTTTGTGAGGGAGAAGTGCAACGCGCGTGGCGACATCGGCAACAGCTTTGGGGTTGCTTGGCGGCGGGAAGCGAACGGACGAATGGACGACGTCGACGAGCGGACAAAAAAGAGGACGGAGGGGTTTCCGTCCGCGGCAGGGACAGGGACGAGAGACGCCAACTTCCAGCTCTTCTGAGCAAGGCTGTGCTTCTCTCTCGCCATATTACCCTCCACCAAAGTCCAACTCCAGATCTTTTTTCCAAGCCGGTTGACCATTTCTCCAAAATCATCACTTGTCACTCTCAGTCAGCTCCCTAGGTAAGTTAATTATTCCATTTAGTTGTCACTACAATTATTTCCGGGTCAGATTCGGGCTTTCCTCCGTACTGTCCATCTCATTTTCTAATTCAAAGTTCCCGAATCGGAATCAGCTCCAAGAGTTTGTGCATCCATTTCTTTCCTGGTATGTATAGCCCATGTAAAGGGATACTGATGGTGGTTCTGTGGTGCTGTGTGTGTGGTTGAGCTGAGTTTTACATTACCGTAAGGCAGGGGCTGGAGTCTGTAGCTTGTATCTGTGTACTGTGTGGAGAATGCGGTATTTTTTGGGAGACCCAAAGTGGTTCTAGTTGGATGGTATTTTAAAGGCAGAGGAGAATGCTGTTGCTGTTTTAAACCTTTCATGTGAGGGGACGAAAAAGCTCAATCATCAATAATTAATGATTTTGCCATGAATTATGTTCAGATTTGTCCATTTTTGATCAATGATATTTTTAGAGAGAATGATTGCTAACAACTAATGTTGAATGTTTTTAATATTGTAGCATCGTAGGTTAGGTTAGTTGTTGGTATTTTTCCATTTCGGGTCTTATAGGTTGTCGGTTGGTCGGTAGCATTATTGTATAAACATTTGGCTGAATATTTTTTTGGGCTATCCTCGTTGGAGGACAGTGATGACTTTGTTTTGTTAATAAAGTTCGTCTTTCTCTCAGTGTGTGTTTGAAATGTGTGAATTGGAAATTGGAATATGAAAGCCGTGTCCGTCGTTTGAAAGTTGAAAGTTGATTTGGCGGTTAAAATATTACACATGCGATGCGATTGCTAAAGTGCTAAACACTACTGTCAACTGGTTGGTAATCGTTGCACCGTAGAAATATGAAATAAACAACTTTTTCGGAACTATAGACTATCAACTATAACTGTTTTTTGAGTCACGTGTCATCAGTGATTAGGTTTACCTATTTAATTTATTACTCATATTCAGTATTCGGCGGTTAACTATTAACTTACATATTTGTCGGATGCAGATTGGGCTTTGGAGAACGGAGTAACGCGCCAGTTGTTGGTGATAATTATGTTGAGTATTGGTTGTTGTTATTGATTGGTTATGTGACCTTTGATTTTTTTTTGCATTTACATGTGTGGGATTCCTTTGGGGACAGAAGGCGTTGAACCATGGCTGATGTCATTGCTGCCGGAGGGGATAGTCAGCTATCCGAAGCGGCTGTGTTAGAATTGAGTGGTGCCCCGGTCTCTGTCATTAGACGGCCGTTTGATCCAGTGGCTCATGAGCTGGATTCGACTTTCCGTCTGACAAAATATGCGGATTTAAAAGGATGAGGGTGTAAAGTCCCTCAGGAGGTTCTTTTGAAACTCCTTGAGGGACTCAATGACGAGTCGGGCTCCACTCAAGACGACCACATGAACTACTTGAACAATATGGGTGTTCCTAAACTCGGTACGTAGTCAAACATATTTTATGTGTAGAGCATTATTTCTCTGTCTCTGTCCCAAGGATAATTGATAATGCAAAAAAAATAATTGTGACAAATAGGAATCGGAATGGATGCGTCTGTCACACCACTTCGTCACGCTGGTCTTTGCCTAGTACAAACAACTGATTTTTTCTATCCATTGGTCGATGATCCTTACATGCAAGGTTCTTGATTGTTTTAATCTTACCATGAAATCTAGTATAGCTCTAATGAGATAATGAATCATTGAATCATAGTTGGTATTGGTAGACTGTGTAATTATTAACATTCCTTGCTGTTTTAATTACTTGGAAAGGTAAAATTGCGTGTGCCAATGTGCTGAGCGACCTGTACGCAATGGGAGTGATAGAGTGTGACAACATGTTGATGCTAGTAACTGTGTCTTCTAAATTGACTGATAAGGAGCGGGATGTTGTCATGCCCCTTATGCTGAGAGGTTTCAAGGTTTGTTTCCTCTTTTTTAATTTAATAAGACACTTTAGACTCAGGTGGTTGCAGTTACAGCTGCTTACGCATGTAGTAATCACCAATGTAAATTTAAATGTAGGACGCAGCTATTGAAGCTGGCACTGTTGTCACCGGGGGACAAACGGTTATCAACCCCTGGATTACCATTGGAGGAGTTGCTTCTGCAATCTGCCAGGCACCTGAAATCATACTGTAAGTTCTTCGAGCAAATGCGGTTTGTATTATAACGGAATTATCGCCTATATTGCATGATATCACGTTACTAATTAAATAAACAATCTCATATGTTAGACCTGAGCATGCCGTTCCTGGAGATGTTTTGGTCCTAACTAAACCCTTGGGAACACAAGTAGCTGTTAACGCCCATCAGTGGTTAGATATGCCTGAAAGATGGAACCGAATAAAATTGGTAGTGAGCGAAGAGGATGTGAGGAAGGCTTACAATAGGGCTATGGATTCTATGGCACGTCTCAATAAAAATGGTAAATCTGAATTAAATTAAACGATCGCAGTTGCAGCTTGAGCATCCATTTTTGATGCGCCGGAAGATAAACCTGTTCTAATTTGATTTTCCTCCTTGTTTCAGCTGCACGCCTGATGCACAAGTATAACGCTCATGGGGCTACAGACGTGACTGGATTTGGGCTGCTAGGCCATGCCCAGAATCTTGCAAAGAATCAAAAGGCTGAAGTATCTTTCGTCATTCATAATTTGCCTGTCATTGCAAAAATGACAGCTGTTGCTAAAGCATGTGGTAATATGTTCCAGCTTCTCCAAGGGTTATCTGCAGAAACATCGGGTAAGTTTCCTAGCATGTATACTCTTTAATTTGGCTGTCCTAATTTTTCGTCGTTGATGCTGGGCTATTTTTGAATTTTGTATGTAATTTTGTTTACTAATTTTTGCAGGAGGACTTTTGATTTGCTTGCCACGTGAACAAGCAGCAGCCTATTGCAAAGACATCGAGAAGCAGGAAGGCTATCAGGCTTGGATTATCGGCATTGTTGAGAAAGGAAATCGGACAGCAAGAATTATTGACAAGCCCAGAGTAATAGAGGTTCCTTCAAAAGAGCGAGAAGGGGAATTGTGGTAATATTTTAGCTAACCTACGGATGAAAAGTTTACTAATAGGAGCTGAAGGATTCAATGACTGTATTGAGGTAAAGGACTCGTTGGTCTAGCTCATATCATGATACTAAAATGATTCTGCGTGCTCTTGTATAGTATTTCTTCCATCTCTGAAAATTTCTGATTAAAAATATTCCTGTAATGTATAACTGCATATTTTGTTGCAATCAACAGAGTGAAATCAATTGGTTTTTATTGAGCTACTATTGTTTTTATTTTACGATATCAAAAATCATCAAATAATAGACCCTACAGGTCGTCCATAATGTCATCGCGTACGTGTATGGGGTTCAAAATTACCCCTATTTACCACAGCGATTAAAAAAGTTCAAGTCATGTTGGGTAGTGAGTCCGAAACAAGTAAAATCATCAGTGTCATTTATGGGCCTACGATTAAAATCCAAACTAAAATCAATACGTTATTTGATTCAAATTCAGTCTTAGTATTATTGGTGATAGTGAGAATCAGAGCAGTGTAGAACTTAATTTTGAAAAGGCTGGTATATTTTTTGGGATGAAATTTTTGTATGGTTTAAGAGATGGAGGGGAGGGGGGAAGGGATGGGAGACCTATATACAGGTGAGCAAAGTTTATGATGTAAATATAAAAAAAATATATATTATGATTGCAGTCCGTAATTGTATGTACATACTAATGTTACTTTGGTATATTCAAAATGAGTAAGTCTTAATAATTTTTCACTGTAGTAAGTTTTGTATGGGATTGTCATTATAACTTGTGACGATGATGTGAAGTGAATAGTTTGCAGTGTAGACAGATTATGTCTGTAGGATAATTATTATTTCCATTCCTGTTTCATAATGTATTTACTGTACTACGTTAGACCTTCTCCTGATATGTAATAATTACTTCTTGTAAGGAAATTACTAGTATTGATTTCTATAATAATAATTGATATGATCGTCAATGATTTAAAAGTAATAAGTAATATTATTTTGATTACTTGTAGAATTTTATTCTTCTTACTTCTTGAGCACTTCCTACTTGTTTACCTTTTGAAGTGCGTCAGGGGTTTTACTCAATTCAAATTTTCGATCAGCTTCTTGGAGAGTATTACTTTTATGTAGTACCCCGTCCCTACTGAGTTGAATTTGGTCTTGTGAGCAATGTATTAAATTATTTAATAGTACTTTTAAATAACTCGAGAATTATGAATTACAATAGTTCAATAGTCACTGTCAAGTTTTTGTAAACCTTTCTCCTCTGTTAAATTTATCCTTATTCGTGCGATTCATGCACAAACTACATACTTTGTAAATCATCGTTGGGAGCATTATGTTTCAAAATTTCCAACCTTGAATAAAATTCATTTACGATTGTTGTACACGAAAATTAATTTTTCCTTCATTTATTTGGAATTTTGGAACTTTTTAGTTTTTTTTAAGTGAGCCCCCTGCTGGAAAATGCTGTGCACAAAATAGCGGTTATTCTGAAAGCTTGCTGGATTGCGTTGGTGTTTCAGTCAGTTCAGCTGTTTCACTTGAAAAAATGGAATGCCTACTCCAGCCACGATGGACTTTACTAGTTAGTATTAGGACATGTTGACGACCTTCATTTAAGTGGCAATTGGCCTCAATTAAAAAAAAAATTATCTTTACCCATTCGCTGGTGTAGCCAGTATAGCTTGCTGAAGTACGTACTTATATAAGTATGTAGGTACTAGTACATATGTAGTACCTATTAAATACTTTACTTGGCCACACTTTTTTAACGGTTCGCAATGCCCCCGATTCTTAGAGAGATTTAACTTGCACTTTAGTTTTTTTTAAATTACATAGTACGGGCATCGAAATTAAAAAAAATAAAGTGGAATATTCATAATTATTCATTATTTATATTTTATTTAATTGCTTTAGCTTTTAACTTAACTTTTAACTTAATAAAATAAATTTTTAAGAAATGTCCAAGAAAAGAATTATTTGTAGGCTGGCGAACTTGACAGTTGCCGGGAAATTTTAAAACCCCGAACTATTGGGGAGCGGGGACTGGGGGACTCACTCGTTCACTCGTTGTCGTTCGTACTCCTCTGTCCTCTTCTCTTCTCCTTCTCTATCACACGAGAAGAGATAGACTATCTCTTTCTCTTCTCGTCTATTTAAGTAGGTACATACAATAGATTTGAATTTGAGAAACCCGGAGATTCTTAATTATTTCGGTTGATTAATGCATATTTCACGTGAGACTGAAACTAGAAATTAACTATTTTATATTAGAGATACGCATATGGAGTTATCACCTGTGGCAGCAGTTTTCTGGATTGACCACGTAATTAAGATTACAGAGTACTTATATAGTTTTATAGTTTTGCATACAAGTCTATTGAAATCGTCAATTGATCAAGAAAATACACTCTACTGTACTACCCCTACCCCTAGCTAAACAATATTTATTTATAATATTACAATTAAGAGTTACAGAGTATAATTATTCTTACCGTAGAACTCTGTATTGTAATTTAATTATATTTATCAACTACGTGTAAATTTGCTATTCATTCAACGTGTGTTAAAAGATGATAAGCCAAGATGCGAAAATATAATAATTATGTTGTTATATTATTTCTAATATAAAGATTCTGGATCAAATATTTGATGAACTGGCCAAATCCCCTGCTTCCAAGGATGCTCTACTCAACTGTAGACTCGTCTCCCATCGTTGGTTGTCTTTTGCTATGAAACCCCTTGAAAAACTGGTTCATTTAAAATTTTGTAACAATATGCTGACTTTGAAGCCAACAAGATCAACATCTAATTGCCTGAATACCTTGACTCAACTCCTCCAGCAGCCGAACACTTTTCCAGCCATTAAATTCGATTTCAGTTTCTGTAGTAAGGATATCCCGAGCGATGAAATATTTACTGGTTTCCTCCCAACCTACGGTATCAATATAACTCAGTTAAGTTTGACTAATTTTTCCTTCTCTTCCCACGAGTCCGTCATAATGGAGCAAGTGGAAACCCTTTTATCGTTAACACCAAATCTTCTCCAGTTGACTCTGAATACTCCTACCACTGTTTCCTGGGAAAATGGGGGTGAGCGTGCTTGGTTCTCAGAACTACTTTCAAGTGACCCGGAATTCCATCAAATTCTTCAGCGATGCTCAACCAAGGAGAGGAACACAAGTTTAAAGGTTTTGTACTTATGGGGACATCTGTCTGCAAAAGTATTTGAAACAATTTTGCAACTGGCTCCAAATGTGGAACAAGTTTCTTTAGATTTATTGTCAAAAGTACATTTGCTCCAGCCTGTGCCTAGAGTACATTTAATTCGGGATTTGAAGATCGTTCCGGTTTTGAAATGTGTTGAACTATGGGAGAGGATTGCTTTAGCCTACGAGCAGGGAACAACGGCAAGATCGCAACTTGAGCACATAACTATTTATCTACTGGATGAAGCCTTCGATCGTCTTAGTCCTGATAGTCCTGAAATGCTAGACAGAACAGTCAATGTTGTAAGCCGAGTTCTCAAAATTTGCTCGTGCTCCCTGCAAACAATCACATGGTACGGTTTAAAGGTTTTACATCGTCAAGGGAATGGAATTAAATGGCCAAAGTTATTACCCCAACTTTGGAAATTAGAATTACAGAACCCTCAGCGGGAGCTTATCGGCGAACGACGGTATGGATTGTTTCCTTCCGAAACTAATTTAGCAGCAATGTGTCCCCAGCTACGCTTAGTTGCTTTCAATTTTGCATCATATCAAAATATCGGTGACAAAACTAATGTAGAGAGTTTAATAAATGTTTTAAACTTTGACCCAGTAGAATCTGTTCAAGAGATAGAATTAATCAAAGATATTCCCGACCCCATAGTTCTGTCAGAAGCGCGGAACCGTCTCCGTAGGTTGTTTCCCAATGCGCAACAAATGAACAAGAAAAAATTGCATTACTTCAATTTCGATTAAGAACGGTTATGTTTGAAATATTAATTTTGATAATATTTATTAATCATTAATTAGTTTGATACATTCACCTATAGGTGTAGAGAATTAACTTAATTTTTTCAACGTCTTGTAGTTATTAATAGACATTCTGTAAAGTGCATAGGTATATTCTTTACCTTCCTTATGAATTTACCAGACTACTAAAAGTACAGAATGGAATAAACCGCCAACACAGGGCATTGTAATGAGACAAAATCATAGCAAGATGTCTCTTTTTTACACTTTTATTACATAGATAATGGTGGAGGGGGAGGGTCCCTAAGCCAAACAAGAATTTTTCAATATTGGTCTGATAAAGGACGTATACGTTAATCTAAGTTCAATAATATTAACTCTGCTTCATTTCTTTCCTATTAAGTTTTAACAATTGAGAGCAAATTCATAATTTCGTTGAAGTGAGTTACAACTTTATGAGGCACCTCACCTTGGTTCATGGTAATATACTCATCCATCGCTTGCTTTGCCAATACAAGTTTTGTGTGCGCTGCTGCATTTACCAAGAATGGATCTCCTGTTTCAGCTTCTCTTACTAATTCTTCTGTGGTCTTTGTGTTTGATCTTGCGGCTATTTCGACCACCGAAACTATCCCAGACTTGTCTGCCTCCGTTATAAGGATTAATTTCGTGAGAAATAGATGTGAGGTTGCGTAAGTCAACATTTCAGCAGCATTTGCCTTATAGTCTGCTATTTCTTTCTCTTCCATTTTATCACATAGAGCCTGAAATTTGGTTTTTGATTCTTCGATCGACATACTCGTGTAGCATGCTTCGGCTTCCCGAAATAAGTCGTCATTTGTAGCCATTGGTGTTCCAAGAAAATTATGTATAGGCACTATTTCTGCGTCCAGTAGGTAATTACATCCAGCTATTAAAAATATCAAAAACCCAGAGTCAAATATTTTAGGTGATTACGGCTTAGTCAATTGCAACTGCAGATGTATCATTAGATTATACTCTAAATCTCACACTTGTCTGTGAGTTGATAAGTATTTGTAAGATCAATATTAAAGTACACTTACCTACTTGCGCTCTTCAAAACTTCGTTGTCGTTTCTATTCGTTTCTTCTTCAAAAAATTGGGTGGTGAACCAAGACTAATCGATAGAATGACAAGACAAACGATAAAAGCAAGTGAGAGTTTGCTGAAATGGATGGAGCAAAATAACTCAGTTGGGTCTAATAATACCTATGCAAAATTACTATCGCATAATTTATAGAATTTCAGACAGCGAGAGAACGCCAGAGTACATTATACGCATAATTAAGATTACTTAGTTTTGTAGGCATTTATTCTAATGTCCGAATTTAACTTTTAGCCTTTCCTATAATCAAATAGTAAGTTACGAACATTTTACATACAATTATACGCAACTTCAATATTTTCTCACAGTGCATGCTCTCTTTTGGGCAGTGGGTCGTAATAAGTCGTCTGGTTTTTTTTATTTAGTTTGGTAAAAGTCAATTCAATTCGCTGCTCACTGCTGGACCTGGGCATCATTTGAATATAGGCGTCCGCTATCATTTATCTGTTATGGCATGGCATGATTGTTTCCGTCGACTCTTCGTCATTCATTACCAAAGCGAGATTAGAAATCCCTAAGGAGTCGAGTCCGCTGTCCTGTCATTTGTCATTTCTTCCGTCTTAAGATTCAAGAATACATATTAGCAGCATCAACAATGATTGGGAATAACTGCATTACCAGTCAGTCATCAGTAATATGTGACCAATTTTAAATAGCCAACAGCCAGAGTGCATGGGACATTGCCTTGGTATGAAATGAACTAGTGTCAGTTCTTACACTTACATACTTATATAGGTACCTATTTTAATCTCAAATATTAACTCTTATGTAAATGGGTGCTATTTGCTATTGATAGTCGTTGACATAGCTGGGTTTGGATTCCTCATTAAGAAGCTCTAAAGGCTCTAAATCGCTCTCATACAGATTGGCACATACAGTACAGAGTGTTGGGATGCAAGTAAAGGGCACACTAGTTCTCATCTTCTTATCCCTCTCTGCTGTGTAATAGCCGCTTGAAATTATGAAGTGTCAACACTTGTTGAATATCTTAATGCAGTCACCGGCACCACTTATAAATGTGCTAACCAGCAATCATGAAAGAGAAGAGGGATATTTGCGTTGGTGTGTGTGTTACTTTGACCTGCAGTACACATTTACCTAAGTAATTTTTTCTTTCCATAAGTAATTTTATTAACTAGTAAGTTATTCATGCCTTGTTTTTAAAAATTCTATTTTTATATACTTATGTAGTTGAATTCAAATCGTGTCAAATTCATGTGTCCAGTCAGTGCCATGAATTTTGGTATTATTATATTTTTATAATAGAACCATTCACTTTGGCAAATTCTGGATTTCCGAACCGATGGTTTACTTGCTGCTTCTGTTTTTTTAAAACTGATTGCTTAATCATTTATTTTGTAACGACGAATGGTACAATATGTATTATACCATCCGCGTACATACACTTAAGTACCTACATACAAAATATAGTATATATTCACAGGTTCTTACAGGTTATATATAATATAACCTAAAATTTGCTTATCTTCAATTAACTAGAGCTCAACTATATCTCAACTAAAGCTAATGTACACGTCCTATATTAGGCCATTACTCGAATATAATTGTGTGGTATGGGGACCAGCACTAAC
>JAQFZC010007454.1:0-11198 GCA_034695205.1 Dicyrtoma fusca | reverse complement strand
AAAGTCACTTATTAGCTGTGACAGCTTTGCCTTGGTTTCTGGAGTGATACAAATCGCGTTGGAAAAAATAAGGGAGCTGAGGTCATTGAGTTGTTGGTCAACCGAAGAAATGTCATCGTAAATGTCAACGAATTTCTGGAGGATCCACTCGTCAATTTTGTGGGCCACCGATGGCGCTTCGGGTAATAGAAGCTGATCTCTAATAAGGCCGAGAGGCGTGAGTGTGAATTCAATTGGAGCGCCTTTCCCGCCTTCCGTCCCTAAAATTATGAGAGGGATTTGGCTTAGCATTTCTTTGACTTGTCTGTGATTGGTGGATTCTACAAAAGGCAGCGATATGTCCGCTTTGAAGGACATCGTAAAATTAGAAGTGCTTTCGTTTAGAACAGCTTCAGACGACTTGATTATTCTAACTGTATGTTCTAAAGCTGAATTTAAATCCTGACGGTTTTCCGTGGAATAAGCCGTGCTTTTAAGTGTGAGGGCGACATTGGCGCCCCACTTGATACCTGTTAGGACGTGAGTTGCATCTCCAAAGAGTAACATTTCCTGATTGTACAGTGCTTTTAGCTCCTCATGAAAAATCTGCAAATTCTCTTGGACGGTTTGGTATTTAAAAAGAAGAATCCCGGAAACATCCGTTCGACTTGAGCGTGTATTTCTAATAAATTTAGCCGCTCCTTCCGGTTTAACAAGTCCAGACAATAAATTTGCTGCTGTGTGTCCGTCGATATTTAACAATTGTAATCGGTGTTTGAAGGAATTAGAAGTGGTAGTGTCGACAGTGGCTCTGGACACATTAAATACTGTAATTGCATCGCTGGGTATTTTTGTGGTTCGAAAGAATTTGACTTGAAGAAACTCTGCATTTCTAGCGTCGTAAAGCTGTCCTAGCTGAGCCATTTCTCCGAGTGCAGGAATTCTAAGCTCTTTGGAAGCGCACTTTACTACACTGGCGGTGACGGCTATGCCCAGAACTAGTAGGAAAAGACGAATATCGTCCACGTGGGCCATCGAACTGAATAGAATGGCTTGGCCTGAAACGAATTATTTTCGTTTTCAATTGGTTGTATGTACATACAACTTACAATTAGATTGAATGAGTTTTACCAAACTTGTCATTTATAAGTTTAAAAGAAATTTTTCGGAGGTACATTTGAACACTAATTGTGATATCAAAGTTATTCGAAAAAAACACGTATTACTCTTACTTTAATTGCCATCCTGCAGTTTTATAACCAAATTACTTAAGGGTACTGCAAACGCCATTTCTTACAATATTATTAATTTACCAGTTAATTATAAAACTACAGCAAGGTACTGTGACTAATATATTATTATACAGAAAATATCTAAGTTCATTGTGAATTAGAATTGAATCGAATCACCGAGAAATCAATTATGTTTTCTTAAACTATTTTTATTATTTACATTACAGGTGCATTATAAAGTGGCTTTTACTACTACTCTGGTTTCATAGTACCTATCGCTAGCAATAGCGTAATTCAGATAATATATCCGCACTGTCATCATCGTACTCAAGGCATTTTGAAAAACTGACAAACTCTCCTTTTGTACTTTTAAAAAGCTGCGTAAAATGCATTTCACCTATTTTAAAAGTATGTGACTATGAAATTTTGCACCTTCTTACAAAAAAAAACCAATGGGCTTATACTTTTTTTGACTCTGCAAACTTTTAACGTTTGTAATCGATGAAAATACTGGAATTGTTTGAAGTTGAAACGACCTTATATTTTTATTAAAAAGGTATAAATTCATTTTTGCCCATTTTTGAACGACGTAAAAGAGTGAGATAAATTAGTTTAAGAGAATTCCTTTCAAACTGAACTTAAATGTAAACTTGAATTAAACGTTTACTTTTTTTGTCTTTTAGTACAAACGTAATTTACAAACACCTTGTTTGTGTGTCCACTGACGTGTGTCGAAATGTAGTGAACATGTTTTTGAGGGAATAGGTAAACTCTATCAAAACCCATTTAGACCGTATCAGTATGCAAAAAAGACAATCCATTTATAATAGTTATAAAGTCATCATTATGATGAGTTGTACCCTCATCATAATATGATGAAGTGGTCGTTAAGCCCATGTTAATTCAATATCCTATGAAGATACCCATTTGAAATCCATCTGACATCCATCAATTTGATGCATTCTAACACATGAAAATGACGCAGTGCTTCTGCTTTTTTGAACACAACTGCAAATTCGAAAGTGCGGATTCATAATTAATCAATGCTCGTACTTTCCATATCGTGTATTTTAAAAAAATTCAAGATCTGTTTTTATTCTGAGACAAAACGAAAGTTTGTCAGGTATCTGCAAAGGCATAAAATGTGTATTTTCACATTTTCGTATTTTCAAAAATGTACAATTCCACATTTTGAGCTCCTACAAACCTGTGATTTCGACTTTTAAAAGTGTAATTACTTGTTTGAAGATTTAGTGCACTAGTTTTAATTAATTACCGCGCACTCCTGACAATCCAGTTTACCATTTATTCTTTCTCAAAGTGTATTTTTGCAAAATATTTATTGCACAAAATTAAACAAGCTAAAAGTAGATACTATATATGAATAGCTAGTGAAGCTGTTCCCTTTAGTGCTGTATGCTTTAGGCTCTAACATACATACATACGTCTTTAGTACAATTTCTAGAAAGCCTGACTTGGTTTAACGTTAGGATTGTCACACTTACGTTGTTGTTGCAAAGGCAAGTATATATACAT
This sequence comes from Dicyrtoma fusca, assembly GCA_034695205.1. Taxonomy (NCBI): domain Eukaryota; kingdom Metazoa; phylum Arthropoda; class Collembola; order Symphypleona; family Dicyrtomidae; genus Dicyrtoma; species Dicyrtoma fusca. The sequence goes on along the minus strand of JAQFZC010007454.1, from coordinate 8,451 downwards.
AATCATATAGCAATGACAATAATTTAAGACAAATGGATTTAAATGCATGTAAGTACTTGCCTACTCTCGTATTTTAAAATTTAAAATAAACACAGCAAGGATAATATATAGGTACCTCTGCTTTCTCCAAGTATATCTGTACATGCAAGTATATCTATCAAATTTAATTATTTCAGTATGAGTAACGAGTCGATAGAAGGGCAAAAAGGGAATAAAATGGTGAAAACTCGGAACTGTGGGGCAAGTTTTCACACATTGATTCAGTAAGGTGAAAAGTAAACAGATAGTTGCAGTTCTATGCATTTGAGAGATGCGTCAACCATACAAACAACACGATACAAAATCATAAACTTGAGCTCCAGGAACGTGTCAGTGTATTTGTAGAAGTGCAATTGAGTGTAGGTTATGATCAAGGTTAGGAAATTCGTCGGTCTGTTGACTTTAAAGTGCAGTACTGAGATAAGACTTACTGCCTTTAGTGGCAACTTTATTTCCTAATCAACATGAACTTTGCTCCAATAAAAAAAATCTGAAAAAGTATCTGTCAAGCATTTCCAAGTACTGGCACTACTACATTACATGCTAAGGCAAAGCTGGGCAAATGAAATCCTTATCTTACTTCTTACCTACTTTTTTCTTATTCAAAACACCTTACCGACATCTCACATTTTCAAAAATTATCTTACCAACCCCTACCTTCCCAATTTTATTTAAAAAATTTTGAATTCAAAAAAATATGCAACATACCATTGTTTTTTATCTTACTTTATTCGTCACGTTTGAAATAAGAATAATAGCATGAACATTTTCAAATAACACCAATATACTAGCGTGAGCTACTAAATTTTTAAAACACGGTGCCGTGCTTCTCTAACCAAAAGGATATTTGAAATGGTATTAATAGTAAGGCTTGCTCTTCTGGCTCGGCCCAATGATCCAGCTAACGAAAATACGCGTTCTACTCCACCTTCATCAAAGAAATGAAAGATAAAGTTAAAAACAATTAAGTACGTGTAGGTGAGCAAATAGTTAAAAAATTAGCATGCTAAATGTAATTCAATTACCAGACGATGCAGGAAATCCTAAATATTTTCTAGCCAGCTTAGCTAACTTCGGGAATTTTTCAGCATGCTCTTGCCAATACTTCAAAGGACATCGATCCTTAACTTCTATAGGTTCACCTAAGTAAACTTCCAACTCACTAAATACAGCGGGAGTAGAAATTGACGGACTACTGTTTTTAGCTAGATTAATGTGAGACCACAAAAAGTTTTCTTCACAAGGAAGATCTTCAGTAGCAGTTGCTGTAAATGCCGACGACTGACTAGTACCAGGCATTTCCTTCTTTCTCAAGAAGACTCTTCGCTTTCTCAGAATTCGGAGCATAGTTTCTCATAAGGTACGGTTCCTGAAGTGGAACTGAAAATAGAAAAAGTATTTACATAATAATGTAAATTAAATCTAATTACATATTTACATTAAATGTAATTACATATCTAATGAGTTGTTTGGCCCATTCAAAACCTTACTTTGGAACGGAACTAGCTTGAGACTGGGATGTAAAAGGGTTGACAAAATAATTTCCTTAGTAGAAAACACTTGGTAAAGCACCTTCTTCCGTCCTCTTCCGGAGTAGTTGTACTGCTTATCACTGCCAAACCTCTCAGATAGTAGTAACGGATAGCTTCCTCGTAATGCTTGCATATACGGGTGTGTGCACTTAATAGCTGACAGTTCTTTATTTTAAAAATGCAATATTTTATACATACGTAACTAGGTAGCTTAAAAATTAAAAGTGTCGAGGAAAAATTAGTAATTCTTACGTTTGTAAACGCCGATGATACCCGGAATGACCAAAGAAGATGTGACACTGTCAGCTTGAAGTATATTAGTTAGTTCGTAAAAGGGCCTGAGTATGCTGCTTAGTTCTTTCATAGCCACTTCTGTGGCGCCAGTAACTAGGTCTGGTACTTTAGATTCCTTGTTCTTTTTTGAAGTTTTGGCTTCTAGTAAGACTTTGTTAAGATTTGTAATAAAATCTTCCTGCAGTTTAAAATTATAATGTACATTCTTACTAAAGTATTTCTTGACACAAAAATAAATAATTGCTAAAAAAATAAAAATGTGCAAAATACGAATAAATAGTTTAAAATAAATGCCAAAAAATATATACCTCCACAATTCTCTCCAAAAAAAGATATATCCCATTCCATCGTGTTTGCTCAGGTGTCACAAGGCCTAGTCCTGCTACTTTGACCAGACGATTATGAAAAAACTCAGATCTATTAAAAAAAGCTACGAGTTGAGTTATCTGTTTCACAATCCGTGATGCCTCAGGATTTTTATCTAGTCCTTCATTAACGACAAGCTGTACACCGTGACATACACATCCTAGGCGTGTTACAGATAACTGTTTCCAATCAATGACACTGTCTAAGATCTGGTCACACTCTTCTACTTCACTTTCTTCAATGTCCTCAAAGCCAACTTGGTCAATATCCTCGATATCTTCCCAGTTTATTTCATCAGTTTCTTCGTCACTATCTTCGGTATCTGAAGTTACATGAGATACAATCTCATTGTTTAACTTTTCTAGTTCTTTTGGGGAAAAAGCCGCAATATTCTCTGACGCATTGTCAGTCACAACGACTCCTTACTGTAAATGAAGTATTGGGAATATTAATTAAGAAATATTTGATAGTCAGATCTGACAATAAACACAGAATATTTAAATATACGTACATTCAACTTATTTAATACTTGCTAACCTGTGATGGCTTTACTTGGAGCGTGCTTTTTAAATGTTTTTCAAAAGCATGGCGAACATTAAGCCCACTTTTGCGCTGATCGAATTCTAAAAATCCAACAGTTCGATGTTCAAGCTTCCAGTCAGCTGTAATGTAGTGTGCTTTGATTCCCAAAACGTGATGGTGGTTTCGTGACACCCAAAGATCAAGAGAAATATGTAAAATTTCTTCAGGCAGTTTTGCTAATTCCGCAATAATTTCTTTGACGGCCTGTAGAGCATAAATAGATTATTCATTTACTCATAATTGTTAACTGCCGTCCCAGAGTGGTCGTTTAGTCATAAAACTATATTTAGTAATAAAACTTCAGCAAGTTTATGAGTAAATATTGTTTCAATTACCTTCAAGGCTGCCCCTTTGATTTTTTTACTGACCGTTCGTCTTGAAGGAATTCTAATTGTCCGATCCAAGTGCTTCACAAATTTCACGAAGGCAAACTGAGAAGTGAGGCTTAATGGAAGACCTGCGAGCACGATTAAATCAATTAAATCAGTCATAAACTTGTCCTGTTTTACTGATCCGTACTTGAGACATCCTTCGTTTGAATACTTCATTTGTTTATGACCAACATCAATAAATTCCGTAATTTTGGAAGTAACTTCTGTGGATCTAAAATTGTCTTTCGCCATTTTTTCTGGGTGAATTCGCATCTATATGTGGACCATCAAATTAAAAAATGAGAATCTAATCGTAACTAGCAACCTTTTCAACATTCAACATATTTTATGTGCATATAATATACAATTAAATTAGAATTAACTTACTAGGTGACGAATGTGGGAACTCCAACCGCGGGTTGCATTATAAATCTGGGGTTTTTTGTCTTTACAACCCTCTAGTAAACACTTTAATTCCCCATGCCCTTTGTCATTTTGACTAGCAAACACGAAGTACGGAGATAATTCTTTAGGCACCTGTTTTCTTATTTTGCCCATTGTAAGACCTAATTGTTTCTAATTACGATTAAAACTAAAATACATTTACCTTTTAGGAGAAAAAAGAAATAGCAAACCGGCACTAGAAAGAGCCGTCACCAAAACAAGAAACGTCGGCTATTTCTGTGCTTTGTCAAGCAATACAGCGCTCAAGGATCTGTCCATGGGTTACTTGTGCAAAGGAAGGGGAAGGGATAATGGTGCGTATTGGTTGTATGATCCTATGAGTAAGAGAATGTGATTGAAAGTTGATCACAATATATGCACAACCCTTTGCTCTTAAAACGGCAGTTTCAAGTAAGCCTAACTACGTTTTACTTGCGTTTGTGTTGTTTAAAAGTTGGACGACTTTACTCAATGGTTTCCGACTTCATGAAAGGTGCCATAGTTTGTTTTTATTTTACGAGAGAAAATTTTTTGGTGAGATGCGGTAAGATTATTTTTCTACCTCACATTTTATTTTTGCTTACCAACCCTTACCACACTTTTTGATCAAAAATTGATATCTTACCGACTTTGTAAGCTTACTTTGTTGGTAAGATCCCACCTTTGTGCTAAGGCATACCCTTCCAGTTTATAACAGTAAACTGCATATCAATAATCCACAAAGCATTGAACTGTTAATCGTCTATCGTATTAACCGTCTACACAGTAAAAAAAAATATAACTGGCACAACGATTGGTTTCAACATGTTGCCATTTAATCGACCACTTGCAGTAAATAATATTGAACTCATTGATTGCATTAAGAATCAAAACAAGAAGTGACTAATATACGAAACTATTTAAAGTTTCTCTAAACAAAATAATAAAATTGGCCAAAAATTAATTTTTGGGGGATGACCGTCCGGCTTGACGGTTTCATTACAAATAGATACAAAATATAAAAAATAATAAGTAAACAAATAATTAAAAACTTGGCAGCCCTTGCATTTTTGGAAGTTGTGACACCCAAGAGCTGTTAATAAATTATGTCTGCTACATTTTGTTTCTCCATCAATTCCATATACTTAATATCAACTTAAATCAAATGTTTCTGATACGCTACACATCTTTCATGGAAACAAAATAATTTAATTAATTGAACAAATTCAATTTTGTTTTGCATTAATTACAGACTTTAAAGTTGTTAGGACGCCGAATTGTGGATAAGCTGTGAAACACGAAGTGTAAGGGAGGCCCGGGTAAAAAAAACACCGGGTAAAAAAACAGCATTGGGAAAACTTAAATACCGTCTTCTGGCTCCAGTAATGTTCAAAACTTAAATCGTCAAAAAACGAGCATTAAAAAACAATCTAAAATACGATGTCTACAAATTTTATTCGTTTTTTAAAAAAAATGACAAGAATTTTGAATTTTAAACAATACTTATGCTCAATTTGCCGTTACAAGCCACAATTTGCATCATCGAAGTGTGGCTGCTGTTCCCTTGCTGTTTAGCTTTAGTCATAATGTAGACCAGTTTATGATAGAAAATTAGATTTTCTACGCGATAAATTCAAAATTAATTGTCAAAATAACCTCAAAACAGTTCTTTTTTGGGATTTTAAAAATGTGTCGCTAATAATTTATGTCTGGGTAAAAAGGACAAAACATTTCGGGTAAAAAAAACAACAGCAGTTGACACATTTAGCCATAGAAATAATCTATGGCTCATTAATCTATGGCTAGTTTGGCTATGTTATTTACCGGTGACTGCTGTTTTTTTTACCCGGTCACTGGTGTTTTTTTTACCCGGACGTATAATATTTCAGTTATTTTGAATTTTTTCAAAATTTTTGTAGTAATAATTTTGGTAAATAAAAATATTTTTCAGAATTTCAATTATAACTAATGTCTTTATCGTTTCCGTATCTTAGATTCATGTTTTATACTCTTATTCAGCTTCAGTTAAATAAGATCTTGTGCCTGTTCTTTTTTACCCGGACCTCCCTTATCTATTAAAAAATAACTGTATTTATAAGAAGCAACAGTCCATGTACGTCATGCATAGAAACCCAGAGTGCATTTTAAGAGCCGTTACCAAGCACACTGAAACTACTAAATATTTGTAACGAATTAATAAAAATATTTGTATACTTACGAAGTTGGCTAGTGAAATAAAAGGGCAATTATCCCTCAAGTTACGTCAAGCCTCCCAATCGTGCACGGGTTTTACAATCAAAGCCTTCCGGTTGCAATGTGGTTATTTCTTGAAAAATTATTTGTTGAAATTACTGCTACTTGCTGGTAAATACTTTTTAATTATTCAAGTACGAAGCTGATCACGCAAATACTGTAAATATCTGACTAGCTGATCTGTGAGCAAAGGAAATATTGAGAATGAAGTGCAGTGGTCCAGTGACGAACCTAAAGTGGCCGATTAATTTCCACTGCCAATGTAATAAATACTGTAAAGCCCAGTTATGAAATGAATCGAGGTTACTTACTTACTTCCAGCAATTGATTCCTAATAATTCCTATAAAAAATAATAAAGTAGATATTACACGTCTAATAGCATTGCAAACCTACCTAATTCGCCTACATACGCTACTTAACAGTTATTTGCAGATTAAATTAATGCGAAGTTTTAATAGGAAGTACATGTCAAAGCGATAACAGATAAGACGGCTGGTCAGAGTTTTGATTTCTTGGGAATCTGTCAGTTGTTACTGAATGAGTTCCACTTCCCTACTTACATACAATTAGCATGGGATTAGTCCATCAATTAAAATGAGTGATTAGTGTGTATAGGTGACGTGTGTACGAATCAATGGGAAATTCTAAGAAAATGTAGGTATGTATGTGTAATATTATAAATATCCACGATGCACCTTATTTTTTGTAGACCAAAACCCTAGCATGGTCTCATTTCTACAGAATTACACGATTCCTAAGAAGCTATAAAAAAAATAATCATTTTGTCATTTGCACAATTCCTATGTATTCCAATTAACAGAGCAGAGATTCTGTATTTACCGTGAATGGTAAAAGTTTTGGCGGTGCTTTCACGTATTATTCCGTGCCGACCCTCGAACCTTCACGTATTATTTAAAACACGCAATTTAAGGGAGAGCCGCGTAGTAATAGTTCATTTACGGTACTCTTACGATTTTGTATTTTTAATTGTATTCTGCTTGCTGTTGGGATACCAATATAATTCTAAAATAAAGCAAGCAATGTACCTACATTACAACTTATCCTACAAATATTCATAAATGATAGAGATTTATAACTACAGTTTCAAATAATCGTTACACATCGTTACTGAAGATGAATAATGACTGGTAGACCAGAGTGGACAGGTTAATAAAGCTCAAGTTAACAAAGGGATTTTATTTTTTCAGTATTGTACATTCAGTTTAATTTTGCGAAACGTTTCCTATTCTGTCTGACACGTAGTTAATGAACAAGATTACAAGATCAGTCGTAAGTTTGAACAGCAATTTTACACGCTGTTAAAACAATATTCGTGTATCAGTAACGTATAACAAACTTAGCACAGCCTGGCGACACAAGACACCGCAAAAGTATTTGCAAACATGATGCATATAGTAGTGTTTAAAATTAAAGAAAAACCATTTTTACACGCATTGGCAAAAAGACATAAAAACATGGCTTCTGTAGGGTCATTTGCATACAGAACGTAAACATGATGAACTTCTGTCAGAAGTCTGGGACATGAAGATTCCAAAACAGGCTTAAATCTAATTAGTAACGTACTTGAGATACGTTTAAAAGATTATCAATTATGTGCAATATTTATATTTTAGGTTTTGAAAGTTTTGACAGCTCATTTTTAATTCTTAAGTATTTGTATGTACAAGTTTTGTTCTTAAAATGGTTCACCTTCAACATCACATAATATACTTACAGTTTACAGTGCTTGAGCACCATGGTTCACTCTGCATTTATTCAAACTTGTCATCTTTTAATATATTCAAATAGTGAAGAATTTGTCACCACTTTGTATACATTATTTACAATAAATTACAAGTATAAATAAATTCTTCGAAATTGTTTTATTGATAAAATCATCACGTATACTTTCATAGAGAACACGAATTTTTTTTCTGTCTGCTTTGGGCAATTTTCGAACGATGCAATCTGCATAGCGACCCACTCGAGTAGAGACAGATTACTTGGTTGGATCACAATTATTCCCACGCTCGAAGGAAATCTTGACACTAACAATTCCTGAAAATAATAAGTCAGTGAGTTAAAATATATAAGTTCTGCTTGTTAAGTCGTTTTTTTCAAAATAGGATTTCGAGCAGATCTCACAGGAAACATTCTTTGGTCAAACACCTTCATGGTGGCGAGCAATCACATGCTTATTTACACTGTTTCGGTTTCCAGAAGTAAACTCGCAATGTGAACAGTTATATGGCTTTTCTTTTGTGTGTGTCATAATGTGAGCATTAAGGACACTTTTAGTCCGACCTTTGTAAGTGCACAGGGCGCAAGCGTATCGTTTTTCCCCGGAATGGATTCTTAAGTGAACATTTAACTTACCCTGGGTCCTACAGGAGTGTAAACACTGCGGACACTTAAACTTTTTTAGGTGTTCAACATAATTTTTGTCACTTCTTTTAGGATTCAATTGGCAAGTTTGTTCATGAGAATTCATGCTTCCCTTCCATGCGAAAGCTCGCTTGCAGAACTGACAAGGAAACGGCTTTTCTCCGGTGTGTGTAATGATATGGTCTTGTAAGTGGTGACGTGATTT
>JAQFZC010007453.1:0-11199 GCA_034695205.1 Dicyrtoma fusca | reverse complement strand
GAATGAGGCACAAGGGCAATTGGCCAAGGGGAACAGGGAAAGGGCAATCGGACAAGGGGAACTGGGGTAAGACCTTCAAAAGGGTCAAAACTAGAAGCAACATTATCAAAAGCACTCCAACCCAGTAACTAAGACTTTCAAAAAGGTCAAAACTAGAAATTTTTATTTTTAAAACATTCAAAAGTAGTAACTAACACTTTCAAAATGTCAAAAATCTAGAAATTATCATTTTCAAAAAGGTCAAAACTAGAAATTACAATTTTTAAAAACATTTAAACCCAGTAATTTACACTTTCAATACGGTCAAAACAAGAAATTAACACTTTCAAAAAGATGTAAAACTAGATATAGTACAGTTTCGAATTTCTTAGTGCGTGTATGTTTCGTTTGCAAATAGATTTTTATTCTTTGGTATTATAACAACATAGGTATATATAGACACAGGTACACTTTAAATTATAAGTTATACTAGCATCTATATAATATGTGTCGTGACCGGTTTTCGACTAGAATTTCCAGGAAAGCCTTTACAGCACTACGAAGGTGCAATTGATGAGACCCTTTTCACGGTCACCAATGACACCGAAAGCACCGTAGGTCAGATCCATAATTCTATCAGAGGGTGCCGGTGGGTTGGGTCCCTTATCATTGACAGTCACATCGACGGACTTCCCGTTTAAGGTATTAGTAACTCGGACGCGAGTGCCACACTTGAAGGGGTTTGGGACATGGGGTTCCGCAGCAGCCATTGCAAATCGGTCAAAACCATCGCCGCAAGCAGTGGGCCAACCTGGCGGGATTTCACCTTCTGCACCGTACCAAGAGCAGATGCCAACGGGCCCTAATATAAATAGTTAAATTATTCAATTAACCTTTTCGAAACGGTAATAGTAGATTTAGTTTTGAATGTTTTTGAAAAAGGATAATTTCTAGTTTTAGTTTTGAACATTTTAAAACGGTAATTTCTAGTTTTTTAACATTTTGAAAGTGTTATTTACTAGTTTTGACTGTTTTGAAAAAGTGTTATTTACTAGTTTTGGCCGTTTTGAAAAAGTGTTATTCACTAGTTTTGACTGTTTTGAAAAAACGTTATTTACTAGTTTTGCCCGTTTTGAAAAAGTGTTATTTACTAGTTTTGACTGTTTTGGAAAAGCGTTATTTACTAGTTTTGGCCGTCTGGAACAAGTTATTTTATAGAATTAATACTTTTGTAAAGCATTCTTTCCATGGTTCCCCAGTTCTGAATAATTATGTTCGAATAGAAAATTTGGTGGAAAATCGCAGAAGCTATTGCTATGTAGAATCTAGAATCTAGACAGAAAGGAAGGACGGAAGAAAGCCTTAGAAATTCTTACCCGTTGGTGGCTCTGCCGTGTACTGGGTGGCAGACAAAGCCATCAAGGTGCCAAAAACGACGATTTTCAGTTGATTGTGCATCGTAAAAATGCTTACAAGAAATTCGACAAAATTAGTAAAACTACTGTTGGAAATTCGAGTTTAAATTAGAAGGCTAATTGTAGTGTGATAATAATTTGCAATTAATTTCCCCTTTTTATACGGGCTACGCCGTTTTTTGGCAGGATTTAAATGCGACATGTTTTAAAATAATTTAAATGATTTATTAGTAAGCTTTATTATTATCATCGTTTCAACAGGTGACAGGATGCTGCAATTAGTAATTCTTACATTTTAATTGCAGCTATTGCTCGTATTTTATTCTCAATAGTCATCTCTATTTACCCGGATACGGATCTTGTTGTAGGTTCGTTTACTTTACTCTTTTGACGTCAAACTTAAGTATATTTTGTGGCTAAAGTTTGGGGTTTTGGGTGTAATAAAGTTTTCAGTATTTTTCAGAAGTTGGTAAACGGTGGTTTGATGTAAATTAAATGAATAGTCTTGTACATTTCTTTGCCTGTCATCTGTATTATTCATTATTTAAGTCATAAAGGTCTATATTACATATTATGATTTTGCCAAAAGTTTATTAGCTTCTGCGTTTTGTTTAAATATCGTGTAGGACTGACAACTGAAGGAAGTTTACGTTATAATAATCATTTTTTCGATGGGAATCAATCAACGGTTGACGGTTAACTAGTTTACTTCATTTTGCAATTCCAGGGAGACGATAGAACGAGCATTGCATCAGATCCGGGTCAACGAACAACAAGCGAAAGAAATTTAAATTTTGTACCTGTCTTCAGTTATCTAACGGTTTAAATAACTTGCTAAAATTATTTAAAAATACCTACCTAATTAATCTTAGCTAAGCAACGTTGTTGCGTGCTGTGCCATGCACCTCTTTGGCCTATTGTTAACCTATTAAGAACCGGAAAACCATGGAAAGAATGTTTTACAAAAGTGTTTAATTCAATAAATTAACTTCTTCAAAACCAACAAATCTAGTAAACAACACTTTTTTAAAACTATCAAAACTAGTAAATAACACTTTTTCAAAATGGTCAAAACCAATAAAATAAATGAACCTTTTTCAAAAAGGTCAAAACCAATAAAATAAATGAACCTTTTTCAAAAAGGTCAAAACTAGCAAATAGCGTTTTTTCAAAATGGTCAAAACTAGTAAGTAGCACTTTCAAAATGGTCAAAACTAGAAATTGCCATTTTCAAAAAAATTCAAAACTGAAAATCGCCCTTTTTAAAAACATTCAAAACTAAGTATATTATCGTTGCAAAAAGGTTAAACAATGTTACATTTGTTTAACTAATTGCTAATTAAAGAGGGTTTTAAGCTATCTCGGTTTAACATGCAAAATGACCCAAAAAATGTTTTAAAAAGTGCAAAGGTTAGTATTTACAAAGTGCTAAATGAGTGATTTAATCCACATGTAAAGAAAACTGGTTAGCTGTAAGCCCTTTTTGAGGTTTTACCTATCCCGTCCCTTTAAATACAGAGTATCAGAGTACCAAGCATGCGTAGTACTATAAGGCTTTAATATTTAATATTTTGTATCCAAAATGATTTTATTTTCTGGTATTACCACAACATACAGGTACACTTGTAATTACAGCATATAATCAGCTGTTAAGTTTGACTAGAATTTCCAGAAAGCCTTTACAGCACTACGAAGGTGCAGTTGATGAGACCCTTGTCACGGTCTGCAATGACACCGAAAGCCCCGTAGGTCAGATCCATAATTCTATTGGAGGGTGCCGGTGGGTTGGGTCCCTTGTCATCTACAGTCACATCGACAGTCTGTCCATTTTCGAGATTAGTAACTCGGACGCGAGTGCCACACTTGAAGGGATTTGGGATATGAGGCTCAGCAGCAGCCATTGCAAACCGGTTAAAACCGTTGCCACAAGCAGTGGGATGACCTGGCGGGATTTCACCTTCTGCACCGTACCAAGAGCAGATGCCAACGGGTCCTGAAATCATAAAAATTGCATTTTGAAATCATTAAATTAGTAGCCTAATTGAGCAACCTTTAACGATATTTGCTAAATGCTCAAAATTGTAGAATTTCTTACCCCCGTTGTTCCTTTGAGTAGTTGTTTCCGTTGACGTTGACCCGGTTGTTCTAGAAGAACTACTGCTACTACTAGATTGGGTGGTTCCATCGGAAGTGGTCGTACATCCCGCATTTGCTGGCCAGTCGCAAGTAGTGGCCTTCGTATTCCAGTGCAAGCCGGAACCGCACCGGTTGGCTTGCTTTCGACCGTGGACACACTGGTAGTACTGATTGCAGTCGGATTCATGGGGATAGTAGGCGCCTTCGTCACAGCCATAGGCCTGGGCAGCGACAGCGATAAAAACGAAAATTATTGAAGAATGCATCATTAAATTTTTAATGTTAAATAAAAACGGGACAAAATAGCTTTTAAAAAAATGAAACACCGGAATGGAAAATTCTTAAAATAATTTGGATTAATAATCAGAAGGCTAATGGGGATTTGATAGTAATTTGCCATTAATTTTAGCTTTTTATACTTTATTGGGATTTTAAATGTGACAGGCTTAAGCATTTTAAATCATTTTCTGACAATTATAAACACTAGCATATTATCCTAAATCGATTTCATTGTTTCAGAACTAAAGACCATTTACCGGTAGGTACGTTCAACGTTCAACGTTCCAATTATAATTATATATTAATCATATTTTTACTAACAGTGAGACAGAGACGGATATTGAACGAGTTTGAGAAGTAATTATCAGTAAACTGACGCATGAAGTGTGTAATAATAGGTAATTAATTACCGTCTGTCATCAATTTTCTTTTCTATATCTAGCATCATTTACTGTTCAGTCTAGCCTTCCAGACTGTGAGAATGAGAACTGAGAACAGTTTATTTAATTATATTACTATCAACTACCGGATTCATAATCATAATTTATAGCATCAATATTTTTTATAGTAATTCTAATTGAATAAAACACTTTCATCTTTCAGCAATTCACTAGCTGGCTGCGGTTGGCGGTTGAACTCACTAGTCAATCGCACTGCTGCCTAACAACTATTGACTGTCAACTTCTACAGTTCGACTTACCTACAACCTACATAGTTAACCAATCCGGGAATAACAAATCCGGTTCGGTTTTGCTTACTTAACCTACTAACTAAACGTCAAGGCACATAATTCTGTATCCGTAATTGATCATTATGATCATCCGTATTGCCATTGTGAACTATTTGTAAACTTGAAACGTTACGGCGCACTAATAATAGGTAGGTAATTACATTTTGATCGTAGTTGTTGGTTGTTGGTGCTATGATTGTCAGTCAGTTCTACTTTTTATTGTTATATTTAAAAGATCAACATCCGGCTCAAAAAAACGTCATTTTGTCTAGTCCATCGTGGCGGTCATGTCATACCATACCTACAGCCTACCTACCACCTAATTTTTTACAAAAATATCGATCGTGATTTAACGATGTCACTTCAACTTCATCGAACTTACAGGTAACTTCAAACACTTTGGCGTACTGTACTTTATGATCCTCTTATCGACGCGAAAGCTTTTCGAAAACATGACTATAGACTTATTTTATAAAAATGTAATTCTTTTTTAGTGAAATAATGAACTTCGTAATAGAATCACGATTCGAAAATAGTTTTTAAAAACGGATGCTACCAATAATGTTTATGTTCTATGTTGACTCAGTTGACTGTCGATGAGTATTAGGTACTTGAGTTTGAGTGGCACTCAAAATTGACGATGATGCGATGGAGCGGAAAGTCTGACCTTTTGGTACTGCAAATACACAATAATGTTACATCAAGATCAAAGTTAAACCAACAAAATTCGTTTAAAACTTATTTAGCTTCAAATCGTACTCAAAGACCGATGTTAAAGTACCAAGAGAGATTTCAAAACTCATTAAAATGTTTACTCAAACCAAATTTACAAGTTACATTTTCCTTTTATTGATTTGGGCAGTTTCTTTACCCAAAGAAGTTAAATCGGAAGAAGAAGAAACAACAACAGTAGAGGAAGAAACCACTACCGTCTCAACAACGACCACCACAACCACTGAAATGCCGGACCCGAAGAAAACATTGTGTCATGGGGTCATGCACTCGTCAAATTTTCAGTACACTTGCTGCAATCAAACCATGATTCCATCTAAGATCGAATTGGGTGGCAGTAAAGTGTTTAAGCATTGCTACGTCAAGGCCTCCAGTGCTCTTGAAGAAAGTGTTCACGATGCGTTGGTGAGATTTTTATTTGTTTGAAGCGTTGCTTATCTAGTAGATACAAAACTACGAAATCACCAAACTTCATTATAATTTTGCGTTCTTGCAAACTTCATACTTACACTGTATTATTTTTTACTTACAATTAGTGGCGATTTTACGACTGCATGCTGAATAAGCAAATGGCTGGCAGCCTGGAGGCTTTAGTTCCTTTTACGGGGCAGATGACCGAAGGCTTCGAAGACCCAATCAAAGAGAAAATTCGAACCCTTGCTGAAGAGTCGAAAGATTTAATTTCAGGTGTAAAATAAACTAAATAAGAACATAAATATTCGTTTCTAGAAAGACATAAGTACTTTTGTATAATTATAATTAAATCTAGTGTTCAATTTTTAGACTCCGGAGATGGCAATACGAAACGAGCAGTGAGGTCCTTGTATCATCAGATTGAGCAGGCTGTAAGGCAACTATTAATCCTATGTAGAGTAGATACTTATTTTAATTATTTTGTCAAAAATTAAGTGTGCCTAGTTCAATGGCTTTACTGTTATTTTTCATTCTTTTAATCCGATTTGAAATTCTCTAGGTGTGCGAGGGAACCTACAAGGAAGGCTATAAGTTTGACCCTGCCGTAATTACAAAGTCGAGCCCTTAATAAATCCTATTAATGAAAAAGTGCTAAAATTAGTCTAACTTTTTATTTTAATTCCTATTAAACAGTTAGGATGCACTACACACAGCGACACGCACCGCGAGAATATCCATGCCTGCGGGGGTTGCTGCAGCTCAAAACCTGTACCGATTCGACTAGAGATTTTTCGATATGAGCCAACTAGAAGTATTCGAAATTGTACCAAATATTTAATGTACGATGCTGTAGGGAGTCATAATTTGTACAATGATTATGATTTTGAAATCAGTGATGCGCAACAAATTGTAAGTTACAGTTTACAGATACTGTTGAACTAATTAAGCAATTAAATCCGTAAGATTAATTTTTGTGTTGAATTTAAATTTAGTGTTTAATAGGATGTACTCTGAAGGAACTGGGGGTGATTAATGCAACTACTCTGTTGACTAAGTTAGAACCTGGTGAAAATTTTACTGTCAGTACGGCCGTGGAAAGTTTATCCAAGTTATTTTCAATGCATACAATGAGAAAGACAAATTTCTCGTCATTTTTTGACTTCGATGGAGATGGGAGTTTCACGATGATGATCAAAGAGGAAATCAACGATATGGTGACGGCAGTGTACCGTGCCGGTAATAATTAATATTCAGTGCAATCTTAGAACGTATTTACTAACAATTATTAGATAATGATTTGAAATACACAAGAAGTCATAGATTGCAGATACCTACTTTCTTGAAAGATGCAAATGATGCGCTAAAGATGTAAAAAAAAAGAATGTTTCATTGCAAAATTTCTGTGAATTATCATGGTTTTTTAGAGTTTTATCCACAAGTCAACAGGACTGACATAGAGAGCCTGTTGTTCCAGTGTGAATCGTACAATCACTTGGTTCGTAAGCTGGAAAGCTGGATTTATCAAGTAATTGGATTCTTTTATCGATAGAATTTCTAATGTTATTAATTAAGTTATTAGTTAAAGTATCGTTTTTAACTAAATTAATGATTATTGATAATGATATTTCATCAACTTTTTTTATTATACAGGTTTGTTACCAACCACAAGCAAGCCTTCGAAAGATCACGTGACGCATTTTCTCATATTCTTCAGGCTCCAGCACCAAGCTGTACTTCATTTCAGTCTCAGCCTAAGGATAAGTATGAAGAAAAGCAATGTTGAATAAACAAAAACATTTTATCAAATGCTAGTGCAATACATTATTAATTACAGAATTGAATCGCAACTAAACTCATGTCATCTAGCGAAATACATAGTGAAACGGCAAAAAATGCTTTGGACTCCACAAGTAAAAAAAGTACTATCCTAAAATAGTATAAAAATGCTGAAAGCGAAAGTAAGGCTTTAAAGAAGAATGAGGAAGGAGCTTCCCCGCTTTGCCCATAATCAGCTGAGTGATTCAAATACACCTGAATAAGGAGACCTTTTTAGATAAAAACGAAAGTTGTATAATTACCCATGTTTTCATTCTTTGCGTGTGATCTTGGGAAGGAGATCGAACCCTTTTCCTTTCCTTTGCCTACGCATCGGACTTTTTTGTGGGGGGATTTTTAGCCTTTTCACTTTCATTTGGGTTCACTTCGAGCAGTGTGTATGTTCTGTGGTTAAGGCTGTGCAGTGCGCTATGTTCATCGGGTGAATTTTTTGTTCCCTTTTTTTTTATTCAACCCAAAAATACATACACACAGCGTGTACATCGGTATTTCTAACATTGCATTACCGTGGGCTCTTAAGCAGATAGTGCGTTTTGCACTGAACTAGCATTAGTTTCTACATAGGCAGCCACTACCTACAAATAAATTAATAGAAATCTACAAAAACGCATTTGGATCTGCATGCACTTTTCATGTGTTTACGTTCACAATTTAAATTTGTATGGGATGGCCAATGGAAATAAAAAAAATAATAATTATAGATTCAATCCTGTAGGCTGTAGACTGTAGACCGTCGGCACACTATGTAGTCTTAAGTATCACGAAATTATAATCAAATTCAAATGGCATCGAGGGTAGACGCTCCGAAATCGATGAGATCCCATCTGCAATGCACAAGACACGGGTATCGCTCATTTCAAGAATTGTTTTGTATATTTTAAGTTTTATCTTTCTGCTCTATTGCACAATGCGTGCTTGTGATTCTCTGACCCACGATTACGATCCAAGTTCCCATACATCCCACACAATTATACTATAGTGAATCGCCGATGAATGCATGGAAGGTGGAATTATATGCAAAGCTGAAATAAAATAGAAACTGCTGTGCATGAATTAAAATTATTTATGGTTGGTCGTAGGTCCCAGGTCCTCCCATTCCCATACATAAGTACCTACTTGTAAGTAAAAGTAAAAGTGTAGTGTAGATAGGTACAAGTGGCATTTGTTTGAATGAATCAATGAATGAACGAATGTCATTCGAGAATTTAAGATGACGAAGGAAAAGATCATCTTGCACTGTTACACTGTGTTCAGCTCAGTTCAGTGCATCAGTGCATAGTTCAAGAACGTAACCTTCACAGACCGACAAAAAAATCGGATCCCTTCCCTCCCAGACGAAGGGATCCTGATCCTGATCGTACTGTGTCACTGATTTACATAAATAAAGGATTATCATTATGCAAAGGAGATACAAATGAGGTATAAAATAAACTATTAATCCATTACTGATTTAGATTTCGCTTACACAATTGATTCTGTGTGGGTAAACCTACCTACCGATCGTACTATTGTAAGACTTATCGAGTTTTTCAAGGATGGGAAAATAGTATGTATTAGTAATTCTGAAATGAATTTATTTTGTTCCGATTATTCTTCATTGATTCCTTCGGTGACGGTGATGGTTGTACTTTTACTTTCAGGTTATTCTTCGGTGTTCTTCTGGCCGAATAAAGCGACTGAAACCAACAAAGCAGAACAATAATGCAACCTTCAAAATGCACTTGCTTATTTGAATTACTATTAAATTACTACATAAGACATGGCTATGCATGGCATGGGAAATATTTTATGATAATTACCTTGGAAATTGGAAGCAGTACTGCATAAATGTTGGTTGATTGAATCTGCATCGGCATCGGTATCGGCATCGGCACACAACCTTCTGCAATGCATTAGCATATATTTTTACAATTATTATTATTATTGGTTCTTTCAACTTCAATTAAACTGACATTGGTAACTGCACGATGCTTTCAATTGCTTTTTTGCTCCACAATTTTTAATTGGGGAGCATTAGTCCGTTTCAGGTTTCACTGTCCAGCCTTTGTTTATTTAGTAGTTTAAATTAAATGCAAATTCAAAGGCTCTGGTGTTATTACCATGGCTACGGGCTGGGGCTGGACCAGACTCATTACAGGATAGACAGACATTATTACAGTTTACAAAAGTAGGTACACTGACGTTACAGCGTGAAAACGAAAACTGATTGTGAGTATGTGAGTAAAAACAAAACAAAAATTGTTTTGAATGCACAATTTAGTAATTACAACTTACCAACAGAACAGAACAATGCAAAGGTTAGATTTTTTTTGCTGTTCATCCGTGAAAAAGGTGAAAGGTGGACTAAATGAAATTGTAATTACACTTGATGAGGTGTTAAAAAGGGGGAAAGATCATCTCCGACCTGTCGCTGCGTCCAGTTCAGTCCGAAAGCCCGTCTGACTTTTGTTCTGGGTCTTCGTATTAATATGCTTTCCTAGTTTATACAGTAATTCAGTAATTAGACTGGGCTCTGCTCGGTGATTAAATTAATTGAGGGGCTTCTGTCCTGGCACACGTACGAATTAAAAAATCATATTATTACAGAATAATTGCATGTCTCTACCTTTAATCCATTTCATTCATTATTCCATTTGCATTTTTACTCGAACTACTTCAGTGTCTCCAGTGTCAGTAGTTCAGGATTCTCACTAGTCACTAGTCAGGCAGTCTTCTTTAGTTTCGAGCTACTACATACGAGAATTATATGTAAATTAGGAAGGCAGAGGTGAGACTTCGTTGAAAGAGCAGGTGTGTGTTTTTTTTATTGTAACTACAATTTTTCTCGGTGATTTCATCCTTCCTTCATTTGAATTTGAATCAGACCTGAAATTCAGAAATTGTGATGAAAAATGATGAATTATAATTACAGTACTTTGTGTAATTATGTAAATACAACTTTCAACTTTTGACTTTAGTCGAAGCAGTAAATACATACAACATAACATAAAACTGCAACAAAAAACCAAAACCAAAACTAAGTAAAAACGTATCATCATTCATCATTATTCAACAGAACAGATTTCAGATTTTGAAACGTCAAAAGTCACAAGTCAAGCACAACAATTTATGCTTCAGAACGAATTACATACTTAAAAGTCAAAAGCTAAAAAACACCACTGCCTCTGTTGACTGTGATTGTTGACTGCACAGAAGAAAAATGTTAAAAAAACCAATTAAAATTAGTTGTTAGTCGATTTCCTTCAAAAATAATAATCTCGTCACTACACATACATTTGAATGTTAGTGTATTCATGGAAGTTTTGAAGAATTTCAATTTATAATGACCTACCAAATTAACAATTAAGACTGCTACTGGCAACTGCATCTATCAACTTTCAACAATCAACTACTATGGCCCTGGCCTGGCGCCGGTCATTTCCCTGGTTAGAAGTTATTCAGAAGTGTCAGACAGATGTACAGTGTACAGAGCACAGAGTAAACATTGTCAGATTGACCGTTTTAATTAATTTTCAGTAGAAAGCTCTCCGTCTTCCTGACACTTCACTGTCAACGTCAACGTCATCAACGGCCAACGTCAAAAATTAATGTTTTGCAGATTTTGTACAGAAATCCAGAAATCTGTCTCACTAGTCAGAATTTGACATTTTGATTTCATTTATTATTATTTTATTATTA
>JAQFZC010007452.1:0-11199 GCA_034695205.1 Dicyrtoma fusca | reverse complement strand
AGCTCAGTTAATACGCTGATGACTAGTTTGATTTTTAAAAAAACAGCGAACAACACAAACCTATACTGCAGTGTCAGGAATCCGAAGGTCAAGGTCAGATCAGAACTAGGAAATCAGTATAGAACTAACCAATACAAAATGCATGTAATGACAATGACAATAGTTAGTCGTTTTGTTTTATTCCTATCAATCAATCCAGAAAAAAAACAAGTTCACAGAAAGACGAAAAGGAAAGTGGAGGTGAAGGTTAAAGGTTAAAAATTTGTCCAAAAGAATAATAATTATTACAAAAAAATATTTTAAAAATCTACAAATATACGGGGAATAAAATCAATTGTACAATATACTTATTAATATTTATTTTTATTAATTTTATTTTTATTATTTTATTTTTATTTACGTACAGCGAGGAAATAGACATTTTACAGATTTCATTGCCTCCCTCGTGCTTCCCTTGCCGCCGCCGCTTTATGCGGCTTTCTTTCGCTCCGTGATTTGTGAATTCGACTTTGTGAATTGTAGGCCTTTTCTTTCTCTTTCTTGAGTTGACGTTGAGAATTGAGATTGTGATCTTTGAGACTGCAATTCTTTCTTTTTGACAAGAACTGCTTTGCTTTGGGTTTTTCAGTTTGTCGGCAGTACTTTAGTGGTCGGCTTCTTGCCGCTTTTGTCACCAGCAACCAGTTACTTTTGTAGGTTTAATTCCAAACAGTTACCTAAGAAAAGGTCAGTAGCAGGTCAACGTCAGATACCCGAATTTTATTCACCAACGATAAGAAGATTTTGTTGTGCCTACTGCCTACTAGTGCCTACACATAAAGTACTTGATCGATGGCACACAATGGCACACATCGCTAACTATTACTATTAGTTGACAGTCAACAGTAATTACGATTTTTGATAATTACGCATTTGCTTTAGTTATTTGGATTGTTTAAGTTCAAGTGCAGAAGACAAAGACGGTTTATCTGTCAACGGCAGTTCGTAGTTTATGATTGTTGACGACTCTTGTAGTTCAGGTTCAGATTAAGATACGCTAGTATAGTGCTGTCACTGATGACTAGTTTGATTTTTTAAAAATAGTGAACAATACAATAAACCAGGTGCAGTCAGCGTCAGCGTCGCTTTCAGCATTTGACATTTGACATTTCAGCCGCATTCATCTGGTAGACGAACTAAAGAAAAAGAAGAATGAATACGAGTCAGAGTACTCCAGCTTCCATTGAGGGGGATGTGGGGTTCGCTCCACAAGATAATAGTTTTCTTCCAGTGTACCAGAAACTACCTGAGGTAATAATTTCTAACTAGGTGCTAACTAATGACAGTTGACAGGCTTTGCCACTTGTGAAAAATCACAAGTTTAGGTAGAAATGCGTACTGAATGTTGAATGATTTATTTGATGTTACTTTCAACTTTATGTTATTGTTGTTGAGATTTGTAGTGGACGGGCACTGTCAAAATTCATGTCAACGGACAATTTATTCAGTAAACATTAAGAGTCAGTATTTTATCCATGTATGTACTGATTGCCTTGTGGTGAGTTTACTGACAATGACGTTAATTTTAATTTTCAGAAATCAGCTTCAACGATACGATTCTTTGAGCGCAGTGGGTCAAACGATAGCAATTTTTACACTGTCTATGATACGGATGCTGCCTTTACTGCTCGAGAGTACTTCAAAACTCTTGCTGCCATTAAGTCTTTTGGTTCCGGAACGAAGAGACTGGAGTACGTCAATTTGTCACGGTCCATTTTTGAGACGTATGTACGAGAGTTACTGTTGGTAAAGCAATACAAGGTTGAAGTTTTTACAAACTCGACTAGAGCTGGACATAATTGGGTTATGAAGTACAAGGTTAGTTGTGAACTTGTATTATCTATTTGTTCAAGCTACTTCGTGGTTATTCCGTCTTTCATTTTAGTGTCATTTGCTTGATTATTATATTACGTTTTTTGTTGGAAGATTTGCAAACGAACATTTTGTTTCCATTTCGGCTTGTAGGCATCGCCTGGGAATCTGAGTCAGTTTGAAGACTTACTTTTCGGGAATAGTGAAGTCACCGTCAATAACGGCGTCGTTGGTGTCAAGATCTCCACTTCATCTAAAAATACTGTAAGGAGCACACCTTTTTGTAGTACATATCCTGCATGACATATGGAGAAATACATACGAGGGATACAGAGAAAATTAACGTGCAAGAGAAAAAAGGAATTTTTATATTATTATTGGAACAATGCGTTTGTATGAATACAGGTTGTCGGGGTTGCCCACGTTAACACGAACGAGTGCGTCATCAATTTGATCGAGTTTACTGATAATGAAGGTTTAACCAATTTCGAATCTGTTTTGGTCCAATTGGGACCGAAAGAAGTAGTCATCAGTTCCGCTCAAAATGATGATATAAACTCAGCCATCAAAGTAAGTAAATACATGCTAAACAGAGTAATGCTTTTAGCTAACAGAAACGTAATTAAATGAAGTGCGAATTATTGAAATATTTTTATTGTTTAACAATTTCTTCAAGTAAGCACTTCAAATATATTAACTATTATTATATTTACATTACCTAAAGGTGCTGCAGCGAAATCGTGTTCTAGTAAACCAATTGCCAAACGCAGATTTCGATTCAAAGAGTATTAACCAAGATGTCACACGGCTCCTCAAATCCAAACCAGGGGAGTTAAATAATTTTGCTGCTAACCCTGAAGCCGAGAAACAAACTGCTCTCGCAGCCTTGGCTGGTGTGATTAAATATCTCGAGGTAATTTATACTTTTCATGCGCTGGTTGGCATACGGCATCAAAAACGTACATTATTTTTACCGTTTTTAAGTTTGTCTCTGTGTATATATTATGTTCCGTATGTTAATTTTGTTAGCTCATGTCATGTGAAGCCTACATTAATCAGTTTAAGCTGGAACCGTTCGATTTCCGTCTGTATGTTAAGATGGATAGTGCCGCTTGCAGAGCTTTACATATAACAGTGGATCCTCAGGATGAATCATCGAAAAATGCAGTGACACTCACTTCAATTATAGATAAATGCCGGACTGCTCAGGTAGTCTTACTTTAGATTTATCTAGTCTTTATTTTTAATTCTATTTAATTACTCATGTTATAAATTCTTTTATTCGATGGATGATATATTTTAAAAAAATTTCATTTCAGGGGCATCGTTTGTTAGCTCAATACTTGAAACAACCTCTCATGGACAAAGAGAAGTTGGAAGAAAGGTTAGACCTAGTTGAAATCTTGGTCGAAGATTGCATTTTACGTCAAACTTTATTTGAAGATCATTTGCGAAGGGTCCCAGACTGTCAAGTATTGGCTAGAAAATTCATGAAGAAAAAAGGAACACTACACGATTACTATAAGTAAATATATTATGTACTTCAAACTAAATATTTAAGTAAGATATTATGTTTTCATTTAGGCTGTGTGCGCACAATTCTTGAACAGTGTGTGTCGCTATGATTAAACTTTTGTTAATTTTGGATTGGAATTATTTGTGATTAGAGAAATCACTCTTTTGGGCGACGAGGAAAGTGCAAACTATTATTACTTTTTGTATATTTCTGTATTGTTTTTTAAATTATCTCTTATTTTAAATTAAATCTAAAGGGGCTACCTATGCGCTTCCAAGCTCGGAAGGTTGGTTGACTTGCTGGAAAATTACGACGGCGCCAAAAAAGCTGCTCTAATCAGTGTGTTTGCAGAACCTTTGAGGTCCTTAGAAGAAGATTTTTCCAAATTCTGTGAGATGATAGAAAATACAATCGATTTGTCAATGGCTGAAAGAGGCGATTTCGTAATTCGTCCCGATTTTGATGAATCCCTTCAAGGTATTTAATAATTCAGCAATGTCTGTGACTATATGTTTGTGGGGTATACATACTTATATATTTACATAGTATAAAATAATATAGGCATGCCAATAGCATTTCTTCTGTTTTTCAGTGGGTAATTTATTGCGATCCGCTTTGGTTCTTAAACCGCAAATATGATATTAGGTTAAGCGTACCTGTATGGATATATTACATTATTGATTAGCAGTTCGCTTTAAACGTATTGAGAACATTTTTAAGACACTTTCAATTTTATCATCGAGAAAGCTATTGTAAGTTTAGTGATTAGTTCATGAGTAGGGCAAAATTTGGTAAAAACATTTCTATAAACCTCATTATTTTACTTAAAATTATGCTGTTTCGCTCGGTTTCGTCGGAGCCAGTCAGTTCAGATTTATAATTTTTTAACGTACACCGCTAAAAATAACAAAATTTTTCCTTGTTCAAATTATTTTAGTCTAGTTAACCTACCTACAGTTTTCCACCTTGATCTTAATAAGGTTTATTCTCTAAATCACACTTTTTTTCTGCTTAGAACTTAGGTCAGAAATGAACGGCGTGGAGGATAAAATGTCAGATGAAGCTTACAAAGTCGCCTCTAAACTAAGTTTAGAAGTTAACAAGTCACTGAAATTGGAATCGAATGGTCAGCATGGGCATTATTTTAGAATAACTCTAAAGGTAAGCTCCTTCCGCCGAAAGGTTTCCTGACTACGATTCCGGAACGTGGATCATTTGTTAGTATAAAGTAAAGTAAAAGAATGGCAAATCTCAAACGATTATCTCAGTAAATCATTTAATAACTTGATATTACCCTGTGTTTTGCTGGTACCAGTTTTATTAAGTACAGTGCATTTCTTGTCGGATATTTTAACAGGAAGAAACCGCCATTAGAAATGACAAATCGTTTAAAGTTTTGGATTCGAACAAAGCTGGAGTTCGTTTTAGGAATAACGAATTGGAGTACTTGAGTAGCTCGTACTGGAAGAAACATCACCTTTACGAAGAGAAGCAAAAGGAATTTGTGAAAGAGCTGTTAGAAGTTTCTTCAGGATATCATCTGGCATTCGAACAACTTGGTCACATCCTCTCGCTCTTAGACGTTATTACAAGTTTTGCTGTTTCATCTGTTAGTAACGCCGACGTGTATGTTCGTCCAAAATTATTCCCCCGTGGAACGGGTAAAATACGTTTCGATAATTTGAGACATCCCTGTGTTGAAACTCAAAGTGGCGTTAACTTCATTCCCAATGACATTAACTTCGAGAAGGGCAAAGAATCGTTCTATATTGTGACTGGGCCGAACATGGGAGGAAAAAGTACGTTTCTGCGATCCATTGGAGTGGCCACACTTTTAGCCCATGTAGGATGTTATGTACCTGCCTCGTACGCTGAGGTACTGAATTTACTTTTAACAAATTCAAATACTAAAAAATAAATACATTAAATCGAAAATTAAAAGATGACATATAGAACAGATGATACCTGTATTATTTTATAGGTATCAATGGTGGATGCGATATTGGCTCGTGTGGGAGCTGGTGATTGCCTAGCTAAGGGCATCTCAACTTTTATGGCAGAAATGATTGAGACTTCTTTTATTCTCAAAGTAAGGAAGCCTTTTTATTGTATTAGAGATTCGTCGCCATTGAGTAATTGAAATGGATTATGGAAAGTATGAACATGTTTTTAATGACAGACCTCAACGGCGGACTCGCTAATTTTAATCGACGAACTTGGTCGTGGAACGTCCACCTTCGATGGATTTGGTTTATGCTGGGCAATTTCAGAGTAAGTTACCCATGATTGAGCGTTGATTTAATTTTCTACGATGGCTTGAATGTATGTAAGGCGAAGTAGACGTTACAATCATTTCATCAATGGCTACCTATCCGCTATTCGGTTTTACTTTATACTTTATTTATACTTGTTCATTGTTTCTTTAGGCAATTGACTAAAAAAATTGACTGCTTTTGTGTATTGGCCACACATTTTCATGAGTTGACGGAATTGGCCAATGAATATCCCACAGTAAAGAATCTTCACGTGGTTGCTACGACCAACGAAAATGGTTTAGAAATGATGTACAAACTTCAAAGAGGATCCTGTGACCGCAGTTTTGGGATTCACGTAGCAAAAGTAACAGGATTTCCGGAGGATGCTCTTGAGGTTTTTTTTTAAATTTCACTAATTTCTACTTAAACTTCCTTCGCATTTTTGCTACTAGCTTATGAAGTTGAATAAACTTTGATTTTTTTAATACTTGTAAAGGACGCTCGCAAAATGGCACTCAGACTGGAAGATTTCTGTAGCGAGAAGGATTTAGATGATTCAGTTGAGGGTGTGAAGCGAAGGCAAGCTGAAAAGAAAGTAAGTTTGTATGTAGTTTGTATGTTAACTGAGACTGATGTGATGTAAGTATTAGTTAATATTCACAGAGATCATTCTAATTTTGGTGTTGATTGCAGATTGGTCAAGAAATTATAAATCAATTCCTGGAAAAGTTCAAAGCGTTGCGTGAGCAATGCAGCGATGAAGATGAGTTTAAGACTGGTATGGAATTATTACTGAAAGAAGTTGAACATTCAGAAAATCCTCACATTCAGCACATATTGTCTTCCCTCAAATAAAATCCAATTTTTTGTCTTCTCATTTGAATCTCGTCAGTCTCCTTTGGTTTAAGTCTATTTTAAGATGGTTAGTGACCCCCCACTGATCGTGAATTTTGTAATGAAGTTTTTATATGGAGGTGCCTCACCTTAGTTAATTATACGTAGGTGTATGAATGCATGAAACTGTGTATAACTTCGTTGTTTTAAAAATGCCTAGTAATTGAGCCAGTTAATATTCCTTATAAGCATAGTTTTCCGTTCGTTTTTACATTTTATAAGTTTCTTATAATATTGGAATAAATTGTTTCTATTTTTTAAAATGCACTCGCTCATACCTCCGGTATTTGGCGGGTGTAACTTTGGCTGTCTAGTTACATGCAACTAAGTACCTACATGTATGTAAAGCAGAGCATGAAACTTGAAACACTTTTTACAGTATGTTTGTGATGAGCGTCCATTATTATTAATCCGTATATTATCTTGCTCTGAATGATTCGACAGTAAAGCTAAACTATACTTAAACTTAACGGTCTTGTTTCCTTGTTCAATTTGTCTTACATCATAGGAATCCATTTATTTAAAACCATCGGTTCATTACTCTTGACTTTGTTTTATTTAACCATACAATTCACTAAAGCCTTATTTCTATAGCCTCATAAATATTGGATGATATGATAATAAGAGCAAGAGTTATAATACGCGAAGCTTGTAAGGGAAAGCTTTTACAGTAATAATGCTATTCAGTAATGGTTATATAAAGTAGGTATACACTGGACAAATAATAATAAGTAATACAGGTATGTATTAATAGCATTATGTTTAATTCAAATTACCCGTTTGAATTAACAAAGGTTGGAGTAGCGTAACAGTAGCTTTTTTTTACAGCGATTGACTAGCTATACAGATATTGCATTTTTATGTAAATACATAAGTAATATTGTGATTAGTTTTCAAGTTATCACAGAAAAAATCTCTTTGATTTCTAAATGTTAATTTCAGACAAAATCACTGCACATAAATACGTTAGGTACATGCATACTTAACACTTAATTGAAAATGCTACAACTGGCACTGGTACGACAGCACAGATTATTTCTGCCTTGCTGTGTAGTATGTACTACAAAGTTTGGCAGTCATTAAAACGAGATTGTACTGGTTCACCCTATCTGAATGCTTGCTGTTAAATTAATAATCTACAAACAATAAGTTAATTAAAAGAGACACTGTATAACTGTAGCATAGATAAAACTTTTATGCACACAGCACAGTATATAGCATAGCATTGACTAAGAACTTCTTTGGCATCAAGTTGCTTATATGATTATATGACAAGCAATGTCAAAAGTAGAAGCTGCAGAAAACGATTGTTTTCTGCGCTTATTAAAAGTACTATTTGACCTGCTTAATAACTAGGAACTAGTGTTATTAAAAATTATTATGCTGTTTAATTAGTTTTTAAATATACTTTGTAAGCCAAACAATTATGTTACTAGACGTTCTTTGGCAGCGAGTCGCTGTTCTTCCTTCATTGACAGCAAGGTGGCTTCGGTAAGAAGTCCTAAATCGATATCCGTCACACTGGCTGCAATAACACCCAAAAAAAACAATGCATACAGATGCATATTTTGATTTACAAAATAATAAAGTACAAAAATACAAAACGAATATATTATCTACTATATGGTAGAATACCTTTGAGGGTTAAAAGGTGAAAAAACATGTCAAGACATGAGTCCGTATGCTTCGAGGCAGCATCTTTCCCTTTAAATAGCAAATCGTATTTCAATTTTAATTTATTTTTAATTAATGACTCCCTAACAAAAAGAGGTATGTACATACAAGAGTGATAACGAACACGAACAAATAGTATTGTTTTCGGATTACCCTTTCGCTTCCTATTGATAACAAATGCAGATTTCTTGCCTTGAGACACGACTCCGCTAAGTAAGTCACTCGAGTGCTGTCGAGCCCGTAAGCAGACTGACTTAGGATGAGACCACCCATTTAAAACCCGACTAGCTCTTGTCTTAGGCAATAAATAAATCAAATTTAATTTCTTCCCCACGCTGTCCTCGTCAGCATCGTTTATATCTAATCACAATATCCCCACCCGCAAAAAAATGTTATAATTAAAATTATTTAATCATAAACAGGCTGAAATCATCATCAATGGTCGAATTACGGTACTTGTTTTACCCGCCATAATTGTTTTGACGAGGTCAATCTGGAGCTCGAACGTCCCCGACCTGACATGCCACAAGAATTGATCGAAAGGGACGACTCGGTAGCCCAAGTAGGCAAAGAAAGGAGCGAATCCCTGGGGAAGTGGACACGCCATTTCTCCAATGGCCAACGTGTAGTGCTCAAAGAGTATGAAGAGTTTCATCTTCTTTTCCCAGTCTAAGGAGTCACTGGGAAACCGGAAACAGACATTACAAATTACATTTCGATTTCCGCCACATCCTTTAACTTCTAACATGCATAACTACACCACTATTCTACAGTTCTAATGTTATTATATAAGCCTACTACTACATATTATTATTATGCTTGAAGAAAGTGAACAAGGCAAGAATTAATACAGGCAAAACACAGATTTAACAGAAGAGAAGTCATTTGGAAAACCATGAATATAGATTCTCTTTTGTCTCCCATATTATATATCAGTTCAGCAGTTTACTGTTTGTCTGTCAATGATAAATTCTAGCATGTTCGATGATCTCCAGTGATTCATTTACATATCATTTGGATGCTCACGTGAAAGGCGCAAATGCATTCTTACACGTAGGTACATAATTATACCCGGGAAATCGTTGGGATTCTGAAGAATCTTTGATTCAAAGTTTTGCAAAAGAAGTCTAAAAGAATGGTGATAGTAAAATAGGAAAGATGTTAGAAAATGGTAAGTACATGAGACGAAATCCTTTGTCCCTATTTTTGATGGGATGAAGATGAACAGTAACGCAGATCAAATGGCACAAGAGCCTAGCAGTATCAACCAAAGCATTGACGTACTTCCCCGCCACCGTGTGACCATGAAGTGGCCACTCTTTCCGCTCTTTCAGTAAATGCATGCTCAACTCACGCAAATTCTACGCCACAAATATTTTTACGATTAGTAATCAAAACAACAAAAAAAACTACCAATTTGTCACTTCCACTTTCACTTTACGCAATATTCTACACTTAAATAGTTAAATAAAAATTAATTATATGTACCCGTTTAATCCCAACCCAACTGTCAATCGATAGAATAAAATCCTAAAGATCGTTGTACTTATTGCATGTACTTACTGCATGTGTTATGGTAAACGCTATACTTTGCTTTGCTTTGGTACATATAGCCAACGGCTTAGTAGTGCACATACAATTTTAAATGTTAGATTGAGAATTGTAACAGTCATCCCTCTGATTGATTGCTAATTAATAAAGCGCATGCATGTATTATTAAGTGTAGAGTGTGTAGTGGCGTAGCTGTCAATGAAATTTGTGAATACGAAAGAATAAAGGTGTCAAACTTCAATTTCAAGTAATATTACAAAAGACCACAATGCTCATATAGTCAACACTAAGATGAAAAAGTTGGACGTGTTGAGAACAGAACAACGTTCACTTTCCTTTCCAATTTAGTCACATCACTGTGAATTACCAATAATTTACCAATACGAGGTGCAAATAGAAGTATAATTGCGCTGAGTACACCAGTACCAGTGTGAAATAATTATTCACTAAGTAAGTACTGCCAAAGGTTGGATGGTTATTTTTATTATTATGCTATACTTTCACTTACAATTGAGAAGATATACTCCTGCTTATTAGCTGTGCAAGACTCGTTCTCTAGGAACGGGAGTTGAAGATCTTGCATTCGACGACTGAACATCCCAGCGATGTCCCCGATGGAAGCGCAGATCATGGGTGACGATGGCGACATTGGAGTGCTGGCTCTGGACAAAGCTTCCGGCTGCAATTACAGCAGAAAAATAAAATCTTTTTGGTCCAACTAAGATGATAATTGTCTGTGGGTCCAGTGTATTTGCTAACCTTATAGCACTGAAGTGAAAGCAGTAATTTCTCTGCAATTTTCTTGTGATTAAAACGATTACAAAGGTCATACTGGCAGGTATTGATTTCCCATAGGATCGTCCACACATCCGTAATACTATGCGGGAAAATCCTTTGACGAGGCGAGAGTAGCATTGTAAGGACAGCCGCCGCATTAGGTTGGCACTTTATACTTACCTGAAGGGGAAATATGCATAAGTTGTAGCTATTAATTGGTAGGTAGATTTTATTTTATTAGCAACTACATATATGTATAACTAATTGTAAGCCTACTTGATCATTCTCCACATTTGGGTCTACAGAAAGACAGTAGGGTAGGAAGCGAAGGAATGGCTCTAAGTTTGTACTGAGCTGCTTCTTTGTCTGTGCATACGACGAGCCCACAAGGAATTCTTGGAAAATTTTCTTCAAATTTAAATTTTCGATATTCTTCCCAGCTTCGTAGATTACCTGGACGGAGAAGATCATTAGTAAGTATTAGCATTAGTAAGACACAAAATAAGAATATAGAATACTGATAATGGATAATTATATACTACAACTAATAATGACTTTTGCTCCCTCATTAGATGAGCGGATCAGAAATACGAGCATAATTACCCTCTTGGCAGCATTTACGTCGCCGACATGAACCAGGAGTAGATGTAAGCAAGCTAATTTAAAATAAATATCACGGGT